>LPNX010814769.1:476-10658 GCA_001517045.1 Pseudotsuga menziesii | reverse complement strand
ATTTATTTACAGGCATTTGAGAAAATGGAGGAAAATAAACATGAATGGGATGTAGTTATGAAAGGCACTAAACATGTTTTTTACTGTTTAATTGGTGATCGTCGCGGCACCTTTACTCAGTCAAAATTATGTGGCTTCAATCACCATCGGACTATCATACATAATCTTCCTTCGATTCCCAAACAGCCAAGAGGGAGACAAAGAAATGAAAATGCTAAACGCAATAAAAAAACACCTAATAAGATCCAAAGACAGAACCAAAAGTTACAATATGATCTAGATGCAAGGTTGTGTTGTGCACGCAAGCAAGCATATACAAGATTTGTTCATGAAGAAATTATTTCTGCTGTAAGTATTTATTGGCATTTTTATGTGTGTGTGTTTTAATAACATGAATGTTACTAAATTTATTGATTTTGTTGTTTGCAATCAATTGCTACGGTTGATGAGCTAAATGATGCCTCAAGACGTAAAATTAGTGAAAAAATGCATCGTTGGAATCAAAGCCTACCTCGTAGGCGTAAAGACACAGCAAAGCGCATAGAAATTGCTTTGCAACAAAAAGGAACAGTAGGGATTTTTAATGACATGGAAGAAGAAGAGCTAAATGGGCATAGTCCTATCATAAACTCTGGGGAAACTAGTATCAACAATGAGTACATAGTTCAGTCTTTTTTCTTTTTTGCATGCATTTACTTTGAAGACATTTTAAGATAGATGATATAAATATATTTATTATTAGTTTTATACTAATTTCCCATTGTTATTGATATGCATAGCCTAATCAACAAAATTCTATGGAGAGATCTCCATACAGTAACAAGTTGGAAACCCAAGAAACAAGTTGTGAACCATTGCGGCGTTCACCTAGATTTCAAGGGCTATTGGGGGGAGTATGTTTGGTTTCCATAATTATCTACATCACAACAACATTAGCATATCAATTTTTATATTAGAACTTCTATAATGATAAGAGGAAAACTAGATTTTTAATTTTCTAACTTATTTTTATTATTGTTCATTATATGGAGTTATTTTTTTTATTTATACATTATTTCTTATTTATGGTGCAGGTTTTTCTTTTGAAGCCATTACAATTATTTGAAACCTCAAAACATGGTTATAGTTTTGGGAAGAATGTAAATGAAATTGATCAAGTATGCTTTTTTAATTTTTTTTTATAGTTATTAACTTTTATATTTAATTTGGTTTGAGTTGCATACTTATATATATTTATGATGTTCTATCTAGAATCAAGAATATACATCTCCCCAAAGCCCTTTGCATAATATGGATGGTGAGCACGGGACACCTTTATTAGAAAACCATGAAAAATCACATTCTCTTCAACCATTACGACGTTCTCCTAGATTTCAAGGAAATTTAGGAGAGGTAAGTTCTATACCCTATACCATGTCTCATAATAACATTAATATATAATTGATATTCTTTAGGATCTCTAGTTTTTCAATTCGTTTCGTCTCCATATTTTCATTATAGTATACCAATATTCATATTTATTGACTATGTTGTAACTTTTTGCAGAAGCCAAAAATGGATAATGATTATGGTACGGTGAAAAGAACAAAAATTACACCAAAAGACTTGAAAGCACGTGGATTCAAGTCTCGAAAACAATACATCGAGCATATATGCTCGACAAGTATTGCTGCCACTAAACCTACTAGATTTGCTACTTTGAAGTCTAAAACAATGCACCATGTTTAGGTAATTTGGCTCAAAGTTAAAGGCTTTAATTAATGTTCTGTATAAATGTGGGTTTCCCTGTTTTGTAATTAATATTATCTTTTTGAATGATAGACTAAATTTATTCTCAATAGAGAATGGTGGATTAGAGACTTGTGCTTTTATCACATTGAAAATTGCATGTGCATTTCATCTTGTCATCTTATGAATAATACTATTTAAAAGAGTTGCATATGAAGTTTACAATTTAATAAAAATGTGGAAAATGAAATTTTATAATATTAATAACATATAATAAAATTAAAACAATTCTATAATCTAATAATTATCAAAATTAATGTTATAAATTAAATTAAATTTTCAATTATTTTGAATTCTAAAGTGTTTAATAGCTTAAATTTATTATTAACAATTTGATGCAATGTTGAGAGTATAATGTGTTTTCAAATTTGTGAATCTAATTGACAAATATAAGAAGCTCACATGTAACTTTATCAATAAAAAATAATTATTGTGGAACATCCATACTCAATATTTTAAATATAAAAATTCTTTACTAAAACTTATTAAAGAAAAATTTGCAAAGAAATAGAGATTCAAAAAAATATATCAAAGAAAAATTTGAAAAGAAATAGAGATTCAAAAAAATATATCAAATTTTTTTTTGCAAAGAAATAGAGATTCAAAATGGCTTTAGGAATCCTTGTCTAAGATAGCAAGAAAACATGAATGTTTCCAAGACTTATTTAGCCAAAATAAAGCGATCTCCCAAGTTAACAATCTATGGCACCAATTGGAAATTTCTTTTTCCACCTTTTGAAGAAGCCAAATCCAATCATTGAATGAGTAACAATTTGAATTAAGAAAAAACCCAAATACTTAAAACACTAATATATTCAAATGAATTAGTTTAATCTAAATATTTTAGGTATGTTGTATATCGAATGCATGTCTTATGAATATTAATATTTAAGGTTTAGTTGTCATTGTGAGAAATGTTGCAAGTGAGAGAGTTTGTGAGGAAAACTTATTTTTGTTAAGGGTGATGTAGTTGAGAGAATTTGTGAGAATTTTTTGTGTTAGAGGTGAAAGTAACATAAAAAGACCTACAAATGTAATAACTAAAATACATGATGAGATAGAAGTTTTACAAAATATATCTAGAGAGATTTGAAAATAAACTAGAAACCAAAGAAATAAATTGCATTATAGATTAGTTTATACAATTCAATGCAATTTATTAGTTAAAAAATAAATGTGTGTAATGATTATGATATATGAAATAATAATACCATCCCAACATAGAGTTTGATTTTTAAAATGGTTTCATTCTTAATTCCACATTAATTCTTTCATTAAACTAAATGAAAGTGAGAAATGCTATATAAGATTAATATCCATAAAGGAGAACATTTTGTATTGTTTTTAGTAGTTTTATTGTACTATATGTATGACAAAAGATTTTAATATATCATAATTGTATTCTAGGTTAACAAATATCATAATTGTATTATCAAAATTACTATATACAAAATTAATTTAACATTAAATCAATGCAAACCACACCCTTAAGTCAACATTAAATAAGTGCAAATCACATCCTTAAGTCAAAAGGACTTATGAGCCCTATGCAAGGATTATAGTCCTATAAGAAACTCAATGTTGGATTCCTTACTTTTAAATTAAAAAAAGTCAATATTTTTTAGTATATAATGTACAATAGATGAACTCCAAAACTACTAACTACAAATATCTTCTTTTCTACTAATGAAATATGAGATAAATAAATAAAAGAAACCAAAAATAAATATTTCAAAACGAAAACATGACAAAGTATATATCAAAATTATGTATAATTGAATATGTAAACATTATAATAATAATTTAATTTAAAAAAACTAATTAATTTGGTTAAGTTTCTTACATCCTCATTTATATATACTATGTAAGTCAATTTTAATAACTTTATAAGTTAATTTTATTTAATTTATAAATATATTTCATCACTAGGTAATTCATAAGTAAATTTAACCACTAGGCCCATTACACATGTAACAACATAAAATATCCTACCAAATCAAGCCTAGGATACCATTAGAATTTTTAAGAATTCCTTAAAGTCTCTTGAAAATTATGTCCTTGGATTTGTTTTCTGAGAAATCTTTTATTGAAAATTATGGTTTTGGATTCTTTTATATGAAAATCTCATGAAAATTATGCCATTGGATTTTTTTTTTAGAAATCTCTTAAAAATATGTGAAAATTTCCTTGAAACATCTCACAGAGTTTTGAGAATATCTTCGAAAGCCTTTGTATTTGCCAAAGAATACTTATGAATATTCAACAATATAGTTTTGAGAATATATTCAAAAGCCTTTGTATTTGCCAAAGAATACTTAGGAATATTCAACAATATTTAATAATAAGAATACTTAAGAATATTCAACAATATTTAATATAAATCATATTTAGGAATATTCAATAATATTTAATAATATAATATATCAGAACTTCATTGAAATCATTAATGCGTACAATAATAATAACTAAAAACTATGATTATAAATATAACCTTGTACAAATAAAAAAATATTAATTTTTTAATATAAGTGAAAAATATATACGAGAGTCGGGGGAGCTTTCTCTCGTGGGGGAGTGGAGCGGAGCGGCGAATATGGACATGGGTTACAAGATTTGATACCACTGATATTAACTAGTTCTTGAGGGAGTGTTTATGGTTGTATGTCATCAATTTATACTTCTGGGAAATGGTTGTTTGCGACTGTTGTCAACCTGCACATATACGGAAGAGTGCTTCTTCCATATATGTGCATACACGAAAGGTAGAATGCGCATATACGGAATGCAGATAGCGCATATACAGAAGCTCTCTTCCATATATGTGCATTTTGGCTCTCGTAAATGCGCATATACGAAAGAGGGCTTCCGTATATGTGCGCTCCCTTTCGTATATGCGAAGCCAACATGCGCATATACGGAAGCACTCTTCCGTATATGCGCATGTTGGCTTCGCATATACGAAAGGGAGCGCACATATACGGAAGCCCTCTTTCGTATATGCGCATTTACGAGAGCCAAAATGCACTTATATGGAAGAGAGATTCTGTATATGCGCTATCTGCATTCCGTATATGCGCATTCTACCTTTCGTGTATGCGCATATATGGAAGGCAGAATGCGCATATACAGAAGAGAGCTTCCGTATGTCTGCATTTTGGCTTCCGTATATGCGCATTTACGAGAGCCAAAATGCGCCTATACGGAAGCTCTCTTCCATATATGCGCATTCTGCCTTCCGCGTATGTGCATTTTGGCTTCTGTATATGCGCATATACGGAAGGCAGAATGCACATATATGGATAGTGGAGGACGGAAGGCGGAATGCGCATATACGGAAGCTTTCTTCCATATATTCTTCCGTATATGCGCATTCTACCTTTCGTGTATGTGCATATATGGAAGGCAGAATGTGCATATACGGAAGCTCATATACGGAAGAGAGCTTTCGTATATGTGCATTTTGGCTTCCGTATATATGCATTTTGGCTTCCGTAAATGTGCATATACGGAAGCCAACCTGCACATATACGGAAGAGAGCACGCATATACGGAAGAGTGCTTCCATATATGCGCATGTTGGCTTCACATATACGGAAGGGAGCGCGCATATACGGAAGCTCTCTTCCGTATACGCGCATTTACGAGAGCCAAAATGCGCATATATGGAAGAGAGCTTCCGTATATGCGCTTTCTGCCTTCCGTATATGCCCATTCTGCGGAAGGTAGAATGTACATATACGGAAGAGAGCTTCCGTGTATGCGCATATACGGTAGAGTGCGCACATATACAGAAACTCTCTTCCATATATGCATGCTCTCTTGAGCTTCCGTATATGCATGCTCTCTTTAGTATATGCGCATGTTGGCTTCCATATATGCGCATTTACTGAAGCCAGAATGCGCATAAGAGTGCATGCATATACGGAAGAGAGCTTCTGTATATGCGCACTCTCTTCCATATATGCGTGCTCTATTCCGTATATGCGCATTTACAGAAAGTGGAATGCGCATATATGGAAGCTCTCTTCCGTATTTGCGTATATATGGAAGGAAAAATGCACATATATAGAAGCTCTCTTCCGTATATGCGCATTTTGCCTTCCATATATGCACACACTCTTATGCGCATTTTGCCTTCTGTTTCGTATATGCGCATATACGGAAGCCAACAGGCGCATATACGGAGGCTAACAGACGCATATACAGAAGAGAGCTTTTGTATATGCGCATGTTGGCTTTCGTATATACGCATGTTGGCTTTCGTATATGCGCATTTACGGAAGGTGGAATGCGCATATACAGAAGCTCTTTTCCGTATATGCACATTCTACCTTCCGTGTATGCGCATATACGGAAGGCAGAATGCACATATATGGAAGAGAGAACATATACAGAAGGAAAAATGCACATATACGGAAGCTCTCTTCCGTATATGTGCATTTTGGCTCTCGTAAATGCGCATATACGGAAGAGAGCTTCCGTATACGCGCATTCCCTTCCGTGTATGCAAAGCCAACATGCGCATATACAGAAGCTCTCTTCCGTATATGCATGCACTCTTATGTGCATTCTACCTTATGTTTTGTATATGTGCATATACGGAAGCCAACAAGCACATATACGAAGGCCAACAGGTGCATATACGGAAGAGAGCTTCTGTATATGTGTGCCCTCTTCTGTATATGCGCATGTTGGCTTCCGTATATGCACATTTACGGAAGGCGGAATGCGCATATATGGAAGAGAGCTTCCGTATATGCGCATTCCGCCTTCCGTACTCTCTTCCGTATATGCGTATTCCGCCTTCCGTAAATGCGCATATACGGAAGGTGGAATGCACATATACGGAAGAGAGCTTCCGTATATGCGCATTTTGGCTTCTGTAAATGCGCATATACGGAAGCTCTCTTCTGTATATGCACATTCTGCCTTCCGTATATGCGCATACACGGAAGGTAGAATGCGCATATACGGAGGCCAACAGGCACATATATGGAAGAGAGCGTTCGTATATGTGCATGTTGTCTTCTGTATATGCGCATTTACGGAAGGCAAAATGCGTATATACGGAAGCTTTCTTCCGTATATGCACATTTTGGCTTCTATATGTGCGCATATATAGAAGCTCTCTTCCAATGCGCATATACGGAAGCCAACCTGCACATATACGGAAGAGAGCACGCATATACGGAAGAGTGCTTCCATATATGCACATGTTAGGTTCGCATATAAGGAAGGGAGTGCACATATACAGAAGCTCTCTTCCGTATATGCGCATTCTGGCTCTCATAAATGCACATATATAGAAGAGAGCTTCCGTATACGCGTGTTCCCTTCCGTGTATGCGAAGCCAACATGCGCATATACGGAAGCTCTCTTCCGTATATGCACGCACTCTTCTGCACATTCTGCCTTCTGTTTCATATATGCGCATATACAGAAGCCAACAGGCGCATATACGGAGGCCAACAGGTCAATATACGGAAGAGAGCTTCTGTATATGCGCGCACTCTTCTGTATATGTGCATTTACGAAAGACGGAATGCGCATATACGGAAGCTCTCTTCCGTATATGCGCATTATACCTTCCGTGTATGCGCATATATGAAAGGCAGAATGCACATATATGGAAGAGAGCTTCCGTAGCTTCCGTATATGCGCATTTTGGTTTCTGTAAATGCGCATATACGGAAGCTATCTTCCAATGCATATATACGGAAGCTCTCTTCAGTATATGCGCATTTTGCCTTCTGTATATGCGCATACACGGAAGTTAGAATGCGCATATACGAAAGAAAGCACGTATATACGGAAGAGAGCTTTCGTAAATAGGCACGTTGGCTCTCATAAATGCGCATATACGGAAGCTCTCTTCCGTATATGCACATTCTACCTTCCGCGGAAAGCGCATATACGGAAGGCAGAAAGCGCATATACGGAAGCTTTTTTCCGTATATGCGCATTCTACATTTCGTGTATGTGCATATACGGAAGGCAGAATGCGCATATATGGAAGAGAGCTTTTGTATATGCACATTTTGGCTTCCGTATATTCGCATTTTGGATTCCGTAAATGCGCATATACGGAAGCTCTCTTCCAATGTGCATATACGGAAGTCAACCTGCACATATACGGAAGAGAGCACACATATACGGAAGAGTGCTTCCATATATGCGCATGTTGGCTTCGCATATACGGAATCTCTCGTCCGTATATACACATTTACGAGAGCCAAAATGCACATATATGGAAGAGAGCTTCCATATATGCACTTTCTTCCTTCTGTATATGCGCATTCCGCGGAAGGTAGAATGTGCATATACGGAAAAGAGCTTCCGTGTATGCGAATATACGGAAGAGTGCGCACATATATAGAATCTCTTTTCCGTATATGCACATTCTCTTGAGCTTCCGTATATGCGTGCTCTCTTCCGTATATGCGCATTTAATGAAGCCAGAATGCACATAAGAGTGCATGCATAAGTAAAAACCTTTGAGGAAAACGTGTAAGGAAAGGCATTAGCTTGCCCAAATATTTGGTCCTTTACACATAGGGAAGACATGGTAAAATATAAAAGTAACATGTAGTGTACATGCAACGACTTCACGCCACAAGAGGAAAACATGTAGACAAGTCATGTCATTGAAAAGTGCTAGGGTATAGTTACACGCAAGGATTAAATTAGAAGTATATTCTATATGGTATTTATTCTTGGTATGCCAAATTATGGTATTTATTCTTGGTATGCCAAATTGTGCACACCAAGCCTGGTTACCTTTAACATCTATGGTAATTTCCTAAAACATGGAAAACCATGGATCTTAATTCTAATTCAGTCAATTAAGGAAAAAAAAACATTATTTATTTATCCATTCTTAGTTAAACTTACCAATTGGTTTCTGTAAACTTAGCTGTAAATAAATATTTATGGTAGCCCCAATTCATGATTATGGTAGCCCATTTAGATCAATCATGATAGTAGCTAATTAAATGGATTTTGATTACTATCGGCGTTACCCAGCCGCTCTTTTGCGGCTATGCTAGATTATATTATTCATAATTTTGAATAAAACAATTCAATATAATAATATGTTTATATAATAATTATATTTGTTTTATAACATATAACCTAAGATATTTTTATACCATAAAGGCTCCTTTGTAATCTTGGTTTTGATTAAATGGAAACACGACATAACTACTTTTAGAAAAAGATTTCATAGTGATGAAATATGAGATCATAGCGTTTCCTAAAGAATTTTGTGTTACCCCAAACCTTTTAATTATTATCGATCCATTAAAGTATCAACAAACATGAAAGTAGGGTAATACTTTAATAAGACATGTATTAGCGTCACCAATGAAGTAGCGTTTTTTATTTTTTATATTAGAATGGTTTATACTACACAGATTTTTTTTTTTTTTTTTGGGTAAGATGTGTTACCTTGTATTATGTGTTAAAAGGACATGTAAATGTGATATTATTATTATTGTTATATTTGTGAGTGTAGTGTTAAATTTGAGCATATAGATCTGTAGACAAACACACAACTCACAAAGAAGATCTCACAATTTACTCAGCCATTGAAGAATGAAACAGTGCAAAAGGCTTGTAGCTGTGAATGCTTTCATTAATCAAAAAAGTAATCCAGATGATAATTACAATAATGTAAAATGGCTTTAATAGTCACAAGCAATTCGAATCCACATGAGGAAGTTCGAATTGATGACATTATTTGACTGTAGGTAACCAAGACATTGTCTAAATCACTATTGGAGGACCCAGTAGTTAACTGTCCTTGTCTAAATCATAACCGGAGTTCTAAAACACAACCAAGTGTTACATTTAGTATTAAATAATGGTTAACTGACTGTGGTAGGTGAGAAATTCACCCCACATGTGTGCAATTAATTAAACCATTATTTAACTGAATGTAGAGGGCTAGAACTGAATGTAACTGACTCCTAACTTGATTTGACTAGTCATTAACTGAAGTGAACTGACCTTGGTTGGTTTCGGCACTCCCAGTTGCTTCCTAAATTGTAGGGATTTATCTAGGAGACTCCTAAACTTATGCAATCAAGTGCAATAAGTGGCAGTGAGCCTCAATTAGTGTTCCCCACACTTTGGTAACTGAAACATGTGCCCCAATTAGGTCAAGTTTAACCAATGGTGCTAATGACTATAAATAGATTGGATGGACTACCGATTTAGACATATGACCAAATTTGGACAAGGGAGGATTAATAATCCTAACATGTAGGTTTTCATGTAAAGTTTGAGTAAGTTTTACTTGGTTCCTTAAAGATGAATGAAGTGTTTACTCTAAATATTGGTTTCAAAGTTTTTCTACAAAATGTATGATAATTTAAATATAATTTTTAGAATTTA
>LPNX010814757.1:5933-44909 GCA_001517045.1 Pseudotsuga menziesii | reverse complement strand
ACTTTTATGGAGATCAAGGCAAATTTTTTTGTGGAGAGTTCTATTTTCAAAATTTAAAAGCTTTCACTGCTTGCAGTTGCATCCCACTACTCAAAAATGGTTCCATTTAGTTTTGTATCAGGGACTTCAGGGAGTGTCATTAATGTTTGAAGGCAGAGTTTTTTGTGAAGAGTTCCATTTTCAGGTTTTCATGAGTTGTTGAAGAATTCAGCAAAGTGTAATGAATATATTTTGCACTCTTTGATAATTTAGTGCTTCCTCGACTAAATACAATTCAGTTATGTAATGATCATGTTCATTTAAAAAATGGGTCCGCCGCTTCTATTTATAGTTTTTTTGACAGAGACACCTCGGTCGAGGTATTTACCTCGACCGAGTTAATACCTCGGTCGAGGTATTTATTAACCCTCGGTTGAGGGTTTAATACCACGACCGAGGGTTAATAAATACCTAAACTGAGGGCTGAAAAAAACCTCGGTCGAGGGCTGGAAAAAACCTCGGTCGAGATATTAAAACCTCGGTCGAAGGCTTGTTAAACCCTCGACCGAGGTACGTTTTTTGGTTTTTGCCGAAATGCGCTTGCCAAAAAGTGTTACCCAGGTCCGTGGATTCACCCACATCTAATTCCTACCTAGCAAGAGATTGTAGTCAAGGGGTGCATCAATCACCTTGACCTCTATCGCAATGGTATTCCCTCCCAAACAGACCTTAAGGGAAGGGAGAATCCCATGCGGTCTAAATGATCTCCCATCAAATGCAGTTAACATGGTCATAGACTTAGACAACTTAGGGGAACCTAAACCCTTCCAACATGATAAAGACATCACAGAAGCAGCAGCGCCTTCGTCAATCATAGTGCGCTTGACGGTCATGTTAAGACATTCTACGTGAATCAAAAAAGACACATAGTAAGATAAGCAAGGCTGAAGTCCTGCGGTTTCAAATTTAATCATGGAGGAAGAATTATCATCATTCACACCAAGGGTAGAAAGAAAAGCCTTCCTTTGCAAAGGACAACTCTAAAGTACTTCTAGTGTAGACATCGCACAAGGAGTGTGGCCCAAATCCTCGACAACAGAATAGTTTTGGGCAGCTCGAGCATTAGGATTGTGCCCTGAACGCTTAAGGACTCCCTTAGGAATGCGAGGTGCAGCTTCTGGTTTATCCACAGGTTTTTCAATATGTAAAGGAGTCCCTAGTGGATCAGGTTCCTTTCCTGGGTTGGGTTGTCATGAACCATAGTCCTTCGCATGGGTCACAACTTTCACAGCATGTACCATGTTAATGCAACCACGACCACTACCCTCCGGTGAATCTTGATCACCACCAAACTGATCATGGGTCCTCGAGTTCATATTTTGATTGTGAGGTAAAGGGTTAGTCAGCACAGTTGGGCTCTGTGCTAAGAATCTTGAGGCTTCATCGATATGAGGGCACAAGTAAGTGAGGTGATCCTCCTTACACAACTTGCAAGGAAATTTAACTTTATGTTTAGCTTGCTTGTACCCCCTAGCACTACAGGAATTCTTGTCATCATTATTAGCATTTTCATTCCTATTCCCACCCTTACAATTATTCTTACTCTTCCTTTTATTCTGTCTGGGATGCTGGTTACCCTTCTAGTCCGACGATTGTACTAAAAGCACACTCGCCATTTGGGCGGGTTGAGACGAAGTCGTGGCTTGTCCCGAAGCAGATTGGTTGATTGAAAATTGACTAACTTGTTTTGCAACTAAATCTGCGGGTTTAGCACTCGCACAACCAACAATGCCATCGGCATGTGGTCCAGGTTTAACTTTGGGGTCGAAACTAGAACACGGGGCATTGGGAATAATCTCATATAACAAATCGGATTGAGCATAAATCAAATCCAATTCCTATGCCCTCAAAATGGCTTGTTCCTCATTTTTCACTCCGGATGTAGAAACATCCTTCGCTATATACGGCAATAACAACTTAAGGAACCATTCGAGGAGGAATTTCGGCGGTATAAAGGCTTTAATCAACCTCTTATGTCTATGCCACTCTTGGATATGATCCAAGATATGTGTGGCTTTATCCTGCCGAAATGTCAACAAGAGTTCTGTACCAGCATCATAACGCACTGGTAGCTGGAAGTGGTTAAGAAAAGTCATCGCTAGGTCATCAAACAAAGCGAATGCTCCCCTAGGTAGCTCTATATACCATTTCGCGGCAAGCCCTATAAGGGTGCGTTGAAACATCCTTAAACGGATTGAGTCCTGGTGTAAGGAATTCAAAGAGCACCATAGGTGAAAGGTAGTAACATGTTCGCTCGGATCCTCTCCCGATTTGCCCTCGAATTTGGGTATGTCCGAGGGAATCTTAGTAGGGACAGTCGGCCAAGCCGGGTCATGAGCTACATGATCGTTCATCAATCTCGACAAGTTAGGAAGATTCAGTGTTGTGAGGAAAGGGAACCTAGGGTGATTAGGTTGATGGACCACTCCCTTATAGTTCTGATTACCATGACCACCATGGCCTTGGTCATAGTTCCCTCCCACCATTTGACTCATATAGGGTGGCATGGAAGCACCATAGTGTGGTGTACCTTAACTATCTAGAGCTACAAAGCCGTAATTTGGAGAGTAAGTAGGTTGTTGATACCCGCACCCATAAGGTGATGAACCCTATCCATACTACATCCCATAATAGGGTCCATAATTCATCCCATGAAACACTCTGTACATAGGAATATGCGGTCCGGAAGTAGGAATATACGCTCTGGAAGTAGTAATAGGACCTCTAGAAGTATGAACATGACCTCTGATACAACAGGCGGTGCATGAACCTGAGACACAACTGGTCAAGTAACCGCAATACGAACATGACTCATAGCAACGTTCCATCCCGAAGGACCATGTGAATGAGGTGGAGGGTGAACATTCAAAGAACTAGGGACAGAGGATGAAGGGACCTGTGTAATTATGTATGTGTTAATCCCTATAATCACTCATCTCGGATCTGGTATCCTAATAGGATCACTAACCCTATACCTAGGAGGAATATGTGATGTAGCTTCCACCGCCAGGATGGAAGGTGCAATGTGACTTGTGCTCCCAAACCTCTTTGCATGCTAAGGAATGAGAGTGCCCCCAGGCATAGTGCTAGGCTCAAACTCAGACTCAACATGGAATGCCAAATCATGTGTACGAAAACCAGACATACCATAACTACCATAACTAGTGCTCGCAGGTTCAAAATGAGTTTCATCATCCTCCGACATTCCATACCAGTGATGCATCAATGGGGAATCAGCCCTAGAGTAAGTAGGTCTATCATGAAAAGTTCCTATCTCAGAAATCATAGGACCTAACTCAGTCAAATCAAGTGAAGGATCATAGTTAGGAGTAAACTCCCCATCTTCCACATGAATGGGAGAAGGTGGTTTAGGAATACCTTCTATATGGTCTCCCATGGTGTGTGAATTAATGCGCGAAGTAGTCCGCCTGGACTGTCTATTTCTCTCTCCCAAAGGAGGAGGAGATATAGAAGGAGGAAGTACTACTAAAAGACAAGAATGGCAAGGAGCCGTACCCGAATCCACAATGACTCAAAAAATATAAAAGACTCTCTATCTACGCAAACCCTAGGCAAGCTAACATGCATAGAGCAATCACCAATAAAATATAAATCCAACCACAAGCAATCAAGGGTAGGATAAGTGAGCTCCCGAATGATACATGTATGTCTCACCTAGGAGAGGCTTGAGACTCCCATACACAACAAGCGGAGGTACGTAACAAATTATTGTGTCCCTCAGCTTCAACACGTAAAGAGACCATGCTGTCACACCCCAACCTGGCTGGGACACCCGCAGAATAACCCCTGTAGAGTACCCCCTCGATATCCTAGGTAAGGCCACTAAGGTCACCTCAATATAATCAATGCTCAGGCGGACAGTCGCAGGCGTGATTGACCGTATGGGCAGGGTAGCAAAGCCCGAAACTCTCGAAAGAGCCCCCATATACGAATACAATCCTGGAAATATCTCCGGTGCTACTCAGTTATGACTGGGGATCATCCCAATCAATAACCGCTCACACTGCCTCGTGCTTAACTCCCTTTTGAGAGGAGGATCCTAAGAAACACTGGTTATACCAAGGAATTTCACAAACTCACCTGGACAGACACATACATGTTGTTGTTTAGTGGTCTTGGAAAATTTACTCACAATGAACTATTCCAAGACCCTAAAACCTAATCTTGTTGGTGAACCCTATCAAATAAAATAGTGTAGTTCATTTTACTTAAGCATTGATTTTAATTGGCTTTATTACTCAAAAGAGATAAATGGCCGTGCAACTAATGGCGTTATGACACAACATGAAGCAAAATGCACACCTAACAATCAATGCAAATGCATTGTGTCCATGAAAAACAGGGTATGCTACTACGTGAAATGCACAATCTTCTTCAAATGATAAATGCAAGCTTTCCTATATGAAATCCTTACTAATACTCCAAAGAAAATCTAGTGCAAGTCCTATGCAAAATGCAAGATGCAATGCATGATGATAAGCAAATATTTTTGGATTTTTTGAAATAAAAATGAGATACTAAAGAAAAAGAATGGTTCTACAACCCCCAGACTATGCAAGAACACTCAAGCAAAGTACTAAGGTAAAATAAATCTAATGCACTAATCCGAAAACAAAAAATAAAAAATGCAATGACAAGAACATTCTTCAAAAAAGAAAATTTTACCCTAAAAAAAATGTCTCTAGTCAAAATAGAGGTGTATACAGATTCTAGCAGTATCAAAGGAGACTCAGCAATCATCAAAAATTCACCCAGCAACCATCCATCTTCCTCTAGAAGGAAAAACTAAGGGCATACGCGACTGTGAGTTAAAAACTTGCGTACAGGAAGAAAGGTGCATAAAAATAAAGGAAAACAGACAAGCTGAGACAAACTTCACACCAATCAGACACTACCAGGAAAACATACCCCCAGAACCGACATAGAAACAAGATAAAAAGAGAAATTCAAAGTCATTGAATGCCAATAGAAAACCCCCAAAGGACAACTACTAGGAACTCCTCAACAGAGTCGCCAATTCTGTTAAGGAGAGAAATTCCTATGGCTTGGAGTACCACAATAGACAACTTGACTCCAGAAATCAATCATTTCCAATATGCAATAGAAATTAAATATCTAAAACTAAAGGATCATACCTTGTACCTTATTCCGAATGGTTGAAAGAGATCCCCGTTGAGCTTTCCACCTTTAGCTTGAATTGATAAATCACTTCCTCAAAAATAAGTAAACAATACAAGCATACTATATATATGGGTGTTAGATCTATTCTGGCATATATAATCAACAATGTATAAGCATTTGAAATCATCCATGGATAAAATATTCATTCAAACATACATCATTGGACAGGAAAAGATATTTATATTAATATAAAATCAGAGATTACAATGGATACAACCTCTGTTGGCACGTCTGCGAATCAGAGAAACTGAATCCCCCACTTGGGCCTCCACCACCTCAATCCTCCATCTCTCGATAGCAAGCTCACAAGCAAAAGGCAAGCTTGGGAAGAACACAAAAGTGCTCCAAGGGACAAAGGGATGTAGAATCAAGCACAAGTTCAGGCAACAATGGACTATAGTTTCTTTGCTCTCAATTCTCTCATATGCCTTCAATGTATCAAAGAGTTCCTTATATAGCTTTAGTGTTATACCAAAATCTTGTCACCATCATGTGATAAGACATTTGACATACCTACTTGCCTTGAATCCCAGCTTCTAGAGTGGAAACTAAATGGTTTTTCGTCAATCTTTCATACAAATATCCAACACCGCGCATGCCCCTTTATCTAGGAGCAGTACCCCTGTTCGCACTGCCTATCATTTGTTGCCCATAAGCGGTGCCATCACTTATTTTCCTTGGTCCATAAGCGGTTATTACTAGAACCGCTCTGTCATAGAAGGAGAAATGTGGTACCCTGGGTAAAAAGGGAAAAAGAGAAGTTTCTCGAGGATTCTAGATGATAAGCCTCGTGTCCTACCTTATCCTTACTGTTGTGGGTTGGTTGAGCTCAAGATCCCTCATCCTAGGATCTTAGAAGCCACCTCACCCACTAATTTCTCAACCTACTCTATCCATTAAAGCCTTATAAATAAGAGCTCATAGCCATGGTTGAGGGGAGAACACTGGAGGTATTGTTATGCTGTTGGATTGATCATTGGCCCAAGATCATTTGGAGAGAGCATAGAGAGCTAGAGTCGGAGCTTTTGGGGATGAGAATGTCTGGTTTCATGGAGATGCATATCAACACTAAGGCTTGGTTGTAAACTTCTTCATATTCTTTAACGCAAGTTGATTTTTGTCCCACATATGTTGTTGTTGTTATGATTTCACATATATGTTGCTAGATTCCTTAGTCACTAGCATAGATTAGTAGATCATATTCTGGTTGCTTTGATCTATTTCATGTTGAGCTTGATTGCAAGTACACAGGTGGACTATCAAAGCCTTGTATTCCAGATATCTACAGCGTCTAGGGAGAATATTTAACCTCTGTCCTCTATTTGTTCTGGATCTGAACCATTCAGACCAATGGAACACCTTGCTGTCCGCAGGAGGTGAAATATTCCAGCTAGCATTTAGTGGCTGGTGAATAAGACAAGAAAGGTGGTTGATAGTTGATGGGTTCTCTTTTTGACACTTGGATTTTCCCCAATGGCTCAAGGTTTGAATACCCCCCCGCTTATCCTTAAGAAATCATGCCACATCTCTTTTAATGTTGCATTGACATAGTTGGTTGTGTGTATTTAATTAAATTGCAAATTTACATGATGTCCAAAATTATAATGTGTCGGCGAGCACAAAATACCATCGGCATCGATTTTAATCATCGAAACATAAAAATATAAATCCATGGTGGGGATTTTTCCTTTATCTCCACACCACAATTAAATACAATATTTACATCATATACATTTAATGCAAACGGGGTCAAAACTAGGGTGTTACACATGACCTTTGTGTTTGTTAGTTGTAATTTTTCCACCGCTCACCCTTCTTTCTTTACTTCATCTGGGAGAAATACAAGTTTTATAAATACATCATATAGAGGTCTGTAAATGAAGGATCTTAACTATATATCGAGGAGTCAGCTTCCAGAAATGACAAAGTTGCGCCCAAGTTCCCACTTATTACATGGAATAAGAAAGATTGCTCAATGACATACTAGCAGATGTAGGTTTGATGTCTGTTCACTTCGTTTCTTTACTGTGTATGGGCAACAGAGGATTTCTCTAAGGAAGTAGTGTAGATGCTCTCCTTCCTTCCAATACTGGTTGTTCCTTCCTTTCTTCTTGTGGCACTTTAATGAATCCACTAGGCAGAAGAAAGGTAATACAAATGAATGCTCTCAGTATCCACCAAGCGAGCTTCCCTGCTTTAACTCCTTGAGCTTTCCTTCACTAGATCTGTTGATGGTGCTGGATCAACATAAAGAGGGAAAGGGTAAGGGTTGGTTCAATCTTTCCAATGCATCTGATGGATTTTGGATTTAGATATGACCCTCTGTAGCTATATGTCGTTCGCGACTCAAAACCCCAATGCTCCCCATCCCCTCTACAACTACCGTCGAGCTCTGTCAATGCTCCCTGCTCTTGTTTTTCGAGCCAATTCTCCGTGTCGTATGATAATAAACCCCCCTATATATTGAAGATTTTTTAAGCACATATAATAACCCCTCGACCCTTAATATATCCTCAATATAATTTTAGGTTTTTATAATTAATAAATCCCCAATATAAACCGATGTGATATGGATATTGTCCATGAGTGAAGCCCCGTGATTAGCTTGCACATATCCATATACATATTTTCACAATACATGGTAATAAAAGTTTATAGTAAAACTTTTTGTACACCTTTTTTTTTATGATTTACGATATGTATATACATATTTTCACATTTCAATAGTTAATGGAAAATGATTTAGTGGTGTTTAATTAATTTGAATATTATTCAAATATAAGAATCGTATACCCTTAAAAGTTTATAATAAAACTTTTTTCACAAAACAATTATTTTGATAATATGTGAGATAAGCATTAAGGTGGTTGGAACGTGGCTCGGTAATCTTAAGAAGAGTCTTCTTTACTTTAGGGTAATAATAATAACAAGCCTTCAAAATAAAAAATTCTCTACTTTATGGTAATAACAATAAGATTTTATAATAATAAAAAATTTCCTAAAATTTTTATCATTTCTTTAATGCGATGTAGTGATGTACCATATGGGAGAGGCACATTTTAATGGTGGTTGGAAGATGATTTTTCATAATAAATATTTTGTCACAATTTTTTAATGTGATGTAGGCCATTTCAATGCAGAAGATGATTTGGTGACATTAAGGTGGTATGTAATTAATGTGAATATTATTTATAAAGATGAGTTATTATCATATCTACTGTATGGTAAGGTGAGGAGTTCATGAGGATAACAAGATTTCATGATAAATATTTTTTCACATGTCTCATTATGTATACAATATGTGACAAGCACATTTATCCATCCTCTATTGGATGATTCATAGAAGACCTTTCAATTGTGCTCTATATAGGGCCCTTGAGTGCCTTAAAGTGTTAGGATGCACTCCTGAATTTATGTACTTAATGTGAATATTATTGATATAAAACATGTAATATCTATATTTAATGTAGTGATCAAAAGATAGTGTTAACGATGATTAGAAGGTGGTTTGGTAATGTAAATGTGTTAGAGTAGTAACCCACCTTAGTACCATGATAATACACCTAGGATACATTTAAGCCTTATTCATGGAAATTATACAATGATAATATCATTGAAACATTTATAAAAAGTTGGAGGAGGTTAATTTTACACTAAATGGATGACTTGTTTGATTATAATCATAAAATTTTCTCAAAATTTTTATGATTTTTTAATGTGATGTACCATATAGGAGAGGCACGTTTTAATGGTGGTTGGAAGATGATTTTTCATAATAAATATTTTGTCACAATTTTTTTATTGTGATGTAGGCCCATTTCAATTTAGAAGATGATTTGGTGATATTAAGGTGGTATGTAATTAATGTGAATTTTATTTATAAGGAATTATTTACCATATTTATTGTATGGTAAGGTAATGATATGTGGATGAGTTCATGAGGAGTTAGCCCATTTGACTTGTTTGTGCATAATTTGTGTCTAATATCGAATTGTGAGAATCCCCTTGGCTGCTAGATCCTACTCTGAATCAATTCTCGCAAAATAGGCTATTAAACAAACTTTATTGTATCTATGAGTTGTTTTAGGGGAAGTGGTTTATACTAGTAGGAAGATTATTTTTTAATGATCTTATATGGTTATTACAACAGTTGTGAACACTATCCATGGGATATGCACACTTTGTAGTTTTTTTTATTCATACCATGAATAGGCAGAAACATTTTGAAATTGAAAATATATATATATATATGATTGAGATGAATATTTTTTGAAGTGATAGTATTTATTCCATTTTTTGAAGTGATAGTTTTTGTTCCATCTATGTCTTCTTATTGCATATCAAAATGTAGATATTATTAATGTTACATTTTATATAATTAATATGAATATTATTGGTATAAAACAATCAATATCTATATTTAATGTGATGATCAAAAGGTAGCATCAATAGTGATTGGAAGGTGGTTTTGTAATGTATGAATTGATGTGAATATTATTTATATTGAGGAGTTCTCTACTCCATGATAATGATAATAAAAATCCATAATAAAGTTTTTCCACACATTTAGTTTTTTTTTTTTGTAAAATCTAGGATGAACACATTTAAATGGTTGTTAGAAGGTGACTTAGTGGTGTTTAATTGATGTAAGTATTATTTATATATAAAAATTTTATAAAGATTTCATAAACTCTATAGGGTAATAATAACAAAATTTCTTAATAAATTCCCATGATTTTTTTAATGTAATATAAGATATAGATGAAACACATTTCAATTGTGGTTAGAAGATGATTTTCAAAATAAACATTTAAAAAAAAATAAGAATGTGATGTACCATATGAAGATTAGGCACATTTCAATGGTGATTTGATCATTTGGTTAGAAGACGATTTTCAAAATAAACATTTAAAAAAAAAAAGAATGTGATGTACCATATGAGGAAGAGGCACATTTTAATGGTGATTTGATCATCTGGGTAGAAGATGATTTTCAAAATAAACATTTAAAAAAAATAAGAATGTAATGTACCATATGAGAAAGCGGCACATTTTAATGGTGATTTGAAAATGATCAATGGTGGTTAGATTATGATTTTCATAATAAATATCTTTTCACAAAATTCTACCCTGTCTACTCTTATGGTAGAGATAACAAGATTTCATGATAAAGCTGCTTTTTTCACATATTTCTCCTCTTGTGACAGGTACATTTATCCACCCTCTGTGTTTGGATAATCCGTGGCCGTCCCTTGGGAAAATATAACGAAATTAATAGAGAAGCAAGGTCCACAAATATATATGAAAAGCAAGGCACCGAAAATTTGTACAGACAAACGGAAGCAGCAGAGATACATTAAAGTCAATATAAAACCAATATAAAGGTCCCCTCTAATACATTAAACTCAGTCGCAAATTTCAGAGGCGCCGCTCAACAACTCCAGTGGTCTTTTATGTCTCAAAGAAAGAAAGAAAGATAGATAGATGACCCTGTAGCTTTCTGGGCCACCAGTTTCTTGAATCGCTAATCTGCCAGCTACTGCGCTGGCGGAACAAAATATGAAAACTCACATGCAAACATCTCTTTCATATCAACAGTTATTATTGAAATATATCTATGCCACTTGCAGGGGAAGTCAATTGGCTTTAATGAAGAAAAGTATAAGTGTAGCACTCATATTTTATTTTCGTCACCAGCTTTACTCCTCTTTCAGGTTGTTGTTAGGGCTTGTCTTTCCGTTGGTAGCTCAGAGGCTTTTAATGTTGTTTTTATAGTCAAAGGCTGCCAGGCAGCTTGTAAAAAAGGTAAGAAACTGACTTTCTTGAATGTTATTTTTATATTTGCGTGAAATAAATGATAGTTATAAGCGCCATTCATGGAAATTATATAATGATACTTTCATTGAAACATTTATAAAAAGTTGGAGGAGGTTAATTTTACAGGAAATGGATGACTTGTTTAATTATATAATTTTTAGTAAATGGATTAAACATAATTTTACTACTTATATATTTCTAATTTGGTCTACTCCTTCGTTAAATCATAAATTGCTCTAAATTGATAGGCTCCTTGGTTAAATCGTAAATTGCTCGAAATTGATAGACTTCGTGGTTAAATAAAAAAAACACGGTAAATTGAGAGATTAACCAGATATTCCAGATAACTTGTTGAATACTTCAAGAATTAGAAAGGAGGGTACCTTGAAATGTGAGGTTCAACCTGCTCTGTCTGTGACTTTATTATGGCCGGAAGATATTTTCGTTGGTGTTGGTAAATCGATCGAGAAAGTCATACAAGATTATAAAACTTTGGTTATATGTTTGGTTTTTTTTAATACGTGTAGGTAACAGGTAACGTATTATTTAACGGTGAATATATTTTCAATATCCTGCAGGGGTGTTTATTGTTATAAGTGAAATATATGTAAATAAAAATATCAAGGCATGAGTAACTAAAAATAATTTTAAAAAGAAAGCATCATCATTGAATATAATTTTTAATTAATAAAATTAGCTACCACATGTTGGAAGAAGTTAATTAACATATTGTAAAGAGGATGCTAAATAATTTGTGGATGTTACAAAATTAATTAGCTATGACAATTAAATTAGTACAACTATTTAATTTGTGGTTGATGAACTTTGATAAATCTCAAGTTAAGTACCACAAAATTACTTCAAATTATATGTTATATATATATATTTCACATTCATGAGTTAATCAGGTTATCTATATAACCTCAGCTATCAATTATTTTATTTATTTATTTTCATTGTTTATTTAGAATTGTGATCTACTACCATTAAATCAATCTAGATAGTATAATTGTCTCATCTTTGTACAATTATATGTACCTTAGCCTATTTTCCTCATAAAAGTGGGTCTTTCCTCCATAAAGAGCATTGCTATTGACTAAGTACCTATGTACACCCATAAGATAAATAACACGGGAAACTAGAGACTTTCCTAAAATTGCTTTAAACTCAAGTCAAAACCAACTATGCCTCAAGCTGTGTTGGTGTAAAGATACCATGGAGGCTTGGTTAAACCATTGGGGCATTAATGAAAAAGACATGTTGCATAGCATTTTTGAAGATTTGGATGCTGTTTAAAGCCTATGATATCTGTATTGTTTGGCTGCCGTTTGGTTTCTGTTTGGATGCTGTATAAAGCCTATCGAATATGCTGGAGTTTTTTCTGGAGATGAGTGCTGCTTAAAGCTTATGATAGCTGAATTGTTATGTTTTTTTGAAGACTGTTAATGCCTTTTGAGGGTTGTTAAAGCTTGTTTAAAAGCTGTTTAATATGTAAATATCAGTTTTTCGTTGATGACTTAATTGTGACAATAGACAATAAGTAGTTATTGATCTATATGTGGAATGTATGGTTTTTTTCAATGGAAAAAAAAAACATTGACAATGCCAAAATATTATTACTTCAAAGTTTAAAGAGAAATTTAGTGGTTAAGAGAAAATTAAGATATTATAAAAAAATTAATATACCAAGATTATCTAACCAGATTCTCATGAACTTCATAGTGAAATAGGGAGCTGGACTATTCCTAAAACTTCATGGCAGGAAAGGGTTTTCCATCTGTGTGAGTCTATGAAAGTGGAAGATGAAAATCACTTTCTCTTAAAATACCTTGTTTATACTCCATAACACTATGTTAAGATTATTTTAAGATTATTTAAAATCTTAAAATTTTTAATAATGTCATGAAATGGGTTAATTTTTTTTAATAATGCCGTGAAAAGAGTTAAATTGTACTATGAGGTCTTAATTTTGTTTACATGAAATCGTTCACAAAAATGCCGTTGGGGAAAGAGCGAAATCCTCAACGCTTTTAGGATTTTTTTCAATAATATTTAATGGTAATGGTAGAAGGCTTCAGAGATTACTCACAAATTGCATTTAAGATATGAGAAGTTATCGACGTAATCTATATTTATTATACCACAGTATTAAAAGTTGGAATATGGTTGAGCTGTTTCATAAAGCTTTTGGGTAATTTTTTTTCAATTGGAAGTGCTGGCTATATGATTTGAGAAATTATTGACGTAATCTATATATGATAGTATTAAAGTTTATTATAGTTGAGCTGTTTTTAATCTCTCAGATTTTTTGCGAGAACGGTGTGAGAAAGCCATCGACCGTCCAACCGACTCACCGAACATTTCTCATCTTCCCAGCGACATCAGTAATTGCTTGAATAGAGACATCAAACGAAATTTTGCGGAGTTCTTGAGAAATTTGGATACTCCATAAAGATGCGCAGTCTCTTCTACAGATTGTCGAAGTGAAGTCCAATCCTACGCTTCCATGCCCGCCACACACAGCCCTGTAGCCTATATATATAATAAGCCTTGCCTGCAAGCAGTCATGAAAGAGAAGTTGGATGCTTCTAATTTCTGTTTCTCCCATATTCTGCAAGATTAACCTCTGTGAAATTACTCTATTGAAGCAGCCATCAAGAAGGAAAACGGGATTTTATATATTCGAGAGAGGCTGCTGCAGAGGTTTGAGGGTTGTTTTCTCCTTTCTTCTTTTAATATCAATGACGATGCACTTTCATATTTTACATTATTTCTATTTTGGAATCAGCTTGACTTTGATTGCTTTGATTGCTGCATCGATTGGAACAGATAACTAATGGTGCTTTACAACGATATTCTGAACTAGAGTTAGCTAATCCACTGTTGGATCTTGTGGCGAAGACAGGAAAAAGGTTAGAGATTTTCTTTTTTCATGATTATGGTGTCGTTGACGATGCTTTTCTTTCATTTTTTAAATTTGTTATAGACTAAGATAGATACTGAAGGAACTTTAGGTCAACTGGTGAAACTAGGATTCATACTGAACAATGTGTATCTGTATATGAGTGTATCTACAATTTTGTTTTCAACTAGTTTCTGTATATGTAGTCATGGCCTTTATTAGAAAAAGTATTGTTATAACCAACATGATTGTGCAATAACAATCCCGGGTTCACTTAAGATAAAAATAATCTAGCATTTTTGTTGTTGCGTTTGTAAGCGAGTCCATATATTAGATAAATTAGGATTTTATTTTTTTTTTTTTAAATAGGAATGGATTATCATTCCGGGATATCTCACTTTGTAGATTCCTAGGTAGCATGTTTTGGAGATACCATCAACTGGCAATCTAATGCAGGCGAGTGATGGAAAACTCCCTATCACTGGTACATACTCAGTGTGTGTATATACATCATGGCCTTAACTTTTCATGCAGGTGACATGCAGTCATGGTTTAACTATTCCCTGTCTATACATACTCAGTGTGTGCATATACATCATGGCCTTAACTTTTCAACTGGCAATCTAATGCAGGCCAGTGATGGAAAACTCCCTATCACTGGTACATACTCACTGTGTATATATACATCATGGCCTTAACTTTTCATGCAGGTGACATGCAGCCATGGTTTAACTATTCCCTGTGTATACATACGAGCACTGTGTGCATATACATCATGGCCTTAACTTTTCATGCAGGTGACATGCAGCCATGGTTTAACTATTCCTTGTGTATGTGTATATAGAGAGAGAGAGAGTGTGTGTCATGATCCTAACTAATTGCAGAGTTTTGAGTATGTTGGTATAGCCGTGTGTATGAAGTCGTAATCTTCTGTTCTGTTAGAGATGTAACAGTGAATAATATAGACCAACTCTTTGCTTGTATCTGATTGCTATTCACTTTTGCTGTCACTAGGAGAAACACCATTCTGAAATCAGCACCAGGAAAAACTGCTACCAGTTCTGTTTTTGAAGGGTTTTTACAGCTTACTGGTCCAGGTCAGCTAAGAAAATAAACTTTTACAGCAATGGAGGTTTCCACATGGTTGTTGCTGCTTGGGGCAATAGCAGCATATATTGCGTGGTTTTTGACCATCGCAAATCGTTTTAGAGGCCCCAAGGTGTGGCCAGTGGTGGGCAGCCTGCCAGAACTGTTACAAAACAGGGCAAGAATGCATGATTGGATTGCAGATAATCTCAGGAAGGCAGGAGGAACATACCAAACATGTATTTGTGCCATTCCCTTCCTTGCAAGCAAACAAGGGCATGTAACGGTAACATGCGATCCAAAAAATTTAGAGCATATTCTTCGCACACGTTTTGACAACTATCCCAAGGGTCCACAGTGGCAGGCAGCATTTCATGACCTGCTGGGGGATGGTATCTTCAACAGTGATGGGGAAATATGGTTGGTGCAGAGGAAGACTGCAGCCTTAGAGTTCACCACGAGGACTCTGAGAAATGCCATGGCTCGTTGGGTTACCCGGTCCATCAAGGGCCGATTATGGCCTATCCTGGCAGAGGCTGAAGAACTACACAGAGCTGTTGATTTGCAGGATCTTTTGCTCAGACTTACATTTGATAATATCTGTGGTCTAGCATTTGGCAAGGATCCAGAGACATTGTCCCCAGGTCTTCCTCTTAATCCCTTTGCCACTGCATTTGACAATGCCACTGAGGCCACTCTGCAGCGTTATATATTACCGCAAGTGATATGGAAGATTAAAAAAATGCTGGGTTTTGGCATGGAGGTTGATCTTCGCCAAAGTGTTTCCAAAATTGAAAAATACTTGTCTGAGATTATTGCATTAAGGAGACTTGAGTTGTCAATTCAGTCCCAAGAATCCAGAGCTGGAGATAAAGTAAAAATTTCTCAACAACAGCCACATGACGATTTGTTGTCAAGGTTTATGAGGAAGAAGGATGGAGATGGCAAGGCCTACTCTGATTCATTTTTGCAAAATGTAGCCCTGAATTTCATACTTGCTGGCAGGGATACTTCATCTGTGGCCATGAGCTGGTTTTTCTGGTTGATGATCCAGAATCCCCAGGTAGAAGACAAAGTCATTGGCGAACTTTGTGAGGTTTTAACCAAAAGTAGGGGCAACGATCCTTCAAAGTGGATTGAAGAGCCCCTGGTGTTTGAAGAGGTTGATGAATTGGTTTACCTAAAGGCTGCACTTTCTGAGACTCTGAGGCTCTATCCTTCCGTTCCACAGGACTCTAAATATGTTCTCAAAGATGATACCCTACCAGATGGCACATTTGTTCCAGGGGGAAGTGCTGTAACCTACTCAATCTATTCAGTGGGAAGGCTGGAATCCATATGGGGGCCTGATTGCTTACAGTTCAAGCCTGAGAGATGGATACGAAATGGCAGGTTTGAACCTCCTCAGGACTCTTACAAGTTTGTTGCATTCAATGGAGGTCCTCGGATCTGCCTGGGTAAGGACTTGGCCTATTTGCAAATGAAATCTATCGTTGCTGGGATTCTTCTGCGCCATCGAATCTCATTGGATCCCGGTAATCCTGTTGAGCAAAAAATGTCACTCACATTATTCTTGAAGAACGGCCTCCGAGTGTTTGTTGAACCGAGGAACCTTTGTGCTTGCTAGAGTATAATTGAATTATGGACTGCACATTTACAATACCATAACTTCAAATATTATACTTGTTTTTATCCTCAATGGTTAGGGTCGCTAGATAGTTAAACTGTGCAACCAAATGCAGTAGAATAAGGCTAAAAGTTTGTTGTTTGCGTGGATGTCATTCCAAGCTTACATTCAAACTAATTATTTGTGTGTGGGGTAGATGGGGAAGGAATGGGTAGGATGTATATCCACTATAATGTGATCATGAGTATCTATTTGTAGCGGTTAGGCTAGAAGGAGTTAAGACTTTTGGTGTAAAATTTACATGAAAATGATTTTAAATTTGATTGTATGTAGGATATTCAATGCAAGATTTATTTGAATTTATATCACCAGAAATATGATTGTTACATGGATATTTTATAAATCCAGAAGTAAATATTTATTATAAAAGTGATTTTTGTTGTAAGATTTATTAGATCTCTAATCAACCTTTCAAAATGAATCTCATCAAAGTTGTTGTTCTCGTCTTCCTTGCTGAAGTTTCTCACCATTGTCACTTCCTTGCATCAACCTTTAAAAATGAATCTCATCAAAGTTGTTGTTCTCGTCTTCCTTGCTGAAGTTTCTCACCATTGTCACTTCCTTGCATTTGTGCATTCTAGATGGTCTCTATACATCATGGGCATATTTTGTTTCAAAAAAGGATACAATTTTGTGATTGGCATACCTCCATGCCAAGTAAACAATACATTAATCCAAAGTCATCCATGTCAAATTCTTGCATTGTTACTTGCTTGAATTGGTTCATTTTGACTTCTAACAATTTGTTGTTAATTCTTGAATATGTAGGATCTAGTTTGAAGCCATACAATGTATTTTTCAATTTATAAACAAAAACTTATTTTTATTCTACTCCAAACCTTGGTGGCTATTCCACATGAACTTCTTACTTTATCAAGCCATTCAAAAATGCCAACCTCACATCTATTTGGTGAGTTGGTCAATTAGGATGCTCTACCAATGCTAACATTGTTCTTATAAAAGCAAACACATTTATTCATAGTCTATTACATGGACTTGTGCATAGCATTTACTCGTATCACTTCATAACATCTTGGTTCAACGTGAACTTGAGAAATTAAGACAAAATGAACAATATATTGTGTATCTATGTGATTGGTAGTCTTTTAATAAGAAGATTCCAAGCTTCTTCCCTTTCTTGGTAGACTTAGAGTTGATGCCATAATTGCTAGTACAGTTGGACTTGACAACTTAAATGCTCTTGAAGGTGGAGTTGGACTATCACTAGAACTTGAGTTGTAGTTGGAAAGTCGAGAGATGGGTAATGCCATCTTGTGATGAAACTATTTGAAAAATTGTTGTTTTTATCTTGTCACACAACTTCTTGGCACGATCTCCCTTTGTCGAATATCACATCACATGATATAATCACTTTTCTCAATTATGAGATTTCAACACTTGTGTTTCACTCTCTCCAAAGTAACCAACACAGTTGTATTCTTCACTTTGTGCAACTAGTTTCTTTGTATTATCTTTCTAGACATACACATACACCAATTAACCAAAAGTTCTCAAATGTCCCCCATTGGCTCTTCTCTTGGGTTATGTTTATTTAGATGTACAATTATTCATTGCCGCTATAGGATTGTGATTACAAATATAAGCTGTTGTAGCTATTGTTTCCACCAAAATCTCATTTCTTGCATGCTTTATGCTTATAACATGGAACTTTCCCTTTCAACAAGGGTTTTTTCTTCTTCTAAACAACACCATTTCACTATGGTGTGCACGCTACCTTTTGATCCCATTGCTAGCACGCTATCTTGAAAATTAATATTAAATCATGCCTTATTGTAACACCCATGTCCTAATAGGGTGTTAATAATTGGATCAATCTAACTTGTATATAACTAGCATGATTTATGTTTATTTGAAAAATAAACTGAGAGATAATAATTCTAAATATTACAATTATCATATTTTTGTTCCAACAACAATAAATTGACAATTATAGATCTAACTTAAGCAATTAATTGTTCTATTTTTATAATTGAAATAAATTCATTTAAACAAAATTAAAACAAGAAATAGCTAAGTGGATTACCTCAATAATCTAGTTGAGGTAGTAATTCCACTACAACAATCTAGTGCAATCTTCCCAAACAAAGATTTACCTCCCAATCAACTAGGAACAACTTATATGTTTCCCTAGTTCCAAGAAACTGTAGGTTAATCCTACAGACTCTTAGCCCTCCATACCCAAAGCTCCTAGAATAACCATGAATCTAGTATCTAGTCCCAAAATGTTAGTGTCTTAAGTAGACTTCCATGGATCCCTCCTCTCATCCATGCCCGTTCATTTTCCTTTCCTAGTTTTTTTCCACCCCCATTCCATCTTCTCTGTGTTGGAACCTAAGGTTATGCATCTTCATCATGCCTCTAGATCTTATGGAGACAATCGATCGATAGCCAATAGTTTACTAGAAAATCAGGTTGACTAGAGGATCGACTAGGAGAGTCTAAGGATCCACTCATTAATGGTCGGAGAAGCCATGGTCGACTCGATTAGAACAATAGAATAAACTGTTGGATGTTGTATATTTCGTGGAAATGGTTACTACCAATGAATCTTTTTGTGGACCAGCTCCTTCTCACTTCAAGGAAGTTTGTTATAATATCTATAGTCTATAAACGAATGACCCCATGGTCTGTGTTGATATGCTTGGTATGTTCGGATCATTTATTGAAGAATGCATTATGATGTTTTGATCACAATGCATTGTGCATAAGTGTTGTAATAGTGTCTTTAGACACCGCCTCTTTTCTTGGTATGCAATTCCCTTCTAGTATTTTTTTTGTTATATGGTTCATATGAAGAGGTTATCCAACAATCTAAGGCCTCTTAAGAGCTTCCCATTGTCTCTTCCCTTGGGAGGAGTGCTGCACTATTTTCTAGGAATGGTTAAAATAATAATTTCCAAAGTACGATCCTATCCATACATTTAATTTGCATGACATTTTACCTAACAAATAAAATCGAATTGAATAACTTCGATTTTGGTAAAACTTTACAAATAATATCTTATAAATTCAAATCTATTCAATATTAAGAAAACATGAAGAAGACTCAAGTGGTAAAAACATGAAGAAGACTCCAGTGGGGTCTCTTTTTCGTACAGTAGTCTCCTAAGTTCGAAAAAGGATAAAAGTGTACAAAGGAGATCTCTCCTAGTCGAAAGGGTAAGAGAGACTTATTTTCTGTAGGTAGTCCAACCAGGCCGAAAAAGCTTAAACCTATACTGATTGGATGGTCATTCAAATAATTTTACGAACATGAACAAAACCAATTTTTCACGGCTATATTTTCTTTCTAAGAGGGCTGGAAAAGAGATTAAATACAACGCATAGTGAGATTTGTCGTAAGTTACGGTCCAAATGTCCAAAAAAACATAAAAGGCTACAAGGGGAACTGTTTCTAGCTGGAAGGTGCTAGGGCATCCTTTTCTTTAATTAGTCTCCGTATTCCAAAAAAGGGGATAAATGAAGCCACATATACACCCTTTCAAATACTTTAATGAGCATGAAAGGAGGAAAGCATGCTCTACAATATTTTCATTCTTTAAGTAGTAAAAAAAGTGCTTAATAGAAACTCTGTAATGGTTAGTCAAGCAATAAGAAATTGTTCAATGTTCCAAAAGGGGGGATGTTTTGAGAATGGCTGACATGGATAAAAAATAACAGTGGAACACTGGGGGGCCTCATTGTTGGATGATGAATGGTGGTAAAATACGTAGAATTTGCATTATGGATGGAGCGGAGGGCTCGTGAACATGCCAATACAGAAGGGATGTGATTTTCCTGGTAGCATGCAAATCAAGATAAATTCAGGAAATGGCACAAAAAATGATACGGAGATCACGAGACATGAGTCTCATAGGTGGACAGAGGGAAGAAAACTGAACCCGGTGGTGCGAACGACATGAAAAATGGACGCTAGATGACTCTATGATGCACGTAAGAAGGAGTTGACCAAATGGAGGCCTATAAACAAGGGGGGACCACATGACACATGTCATTTTCACTGTTCAGTGTTGATTTGGAGTGGAGGGCCCCAGATCAAAGCTGTTGATTTCTTCCAGTTGGATCGATGGTTTTTCGATCTGTCAGTTGTAGGTAAGATCTCTCACCTAGCTCGTCATTTTCAACGGTTTACTTTTTCCTTTTTCTCATTCTGGGGGCCTCAGTTGAGACCGAAGGGTTGACGGGTTTGGGTTGCACTTTTCAAGGGAAAAGGAGTGAACTATGTCACACCTATAAGGCAGACAGGCGTGAACCGATCACGCCTGTTCAGGAGACATGAACGACCCAAGTCGCACCTCTCAAGCATTTTTGTGCGACTTGGGTCACACAAAAATTCCCAGCAGGTGGGACCTAGAACAAAATGGAAATTTTGTTGAACTGGGTATGATAGGGGATGTTTTTATGTGTGGGATACCTTGAGTTGGATGGAAAGAGAGAGACAATGGGGACCTCAGAGATGAGGTGGAGGAGGATGGGGCACTGTAGGATACACTCTTCCGGTGTGGGTTGTTGAATTTATTCCAGATCCCCCTGATGCGTTCAACAAAGATACTGCTGAACAAACTGGTGAGATTTTGGGATAGAGGCTCAAATTGTTTCATCATATAGGGTGAGTGGCTGGATATCTCCCTCTGAGACGTGTACTTTCTGATTGGCCTCCCACTTCTAGGTGTTATTGGCAATATCTCAACAAAAATCCCAAGGGAGGTGTTTATGGATGACTTGTGTGCTAGGAATTGCTATGCCATGACTTATGTGCATGTGTATAACATATTGGTGTGTGACATCAAGAATCTAGATACTAGGTGAGTGATAGTGATGGTGCTGCAAATACTGGGATTGAAAGGTCCTCATAAGATCTTGGGCAATTATTGGGTGCTTTATTGTCTTCATGAATTCACCAAATATTTAATTTATTGACCAGGGTTTGTAAAATTGGAGTTGACACAAAATATATGCTAAGGTAGAAGGGTACCTATGATATTGTAGAAATATTTTAATAATGAAAAGATCGAAATATCTTTCAAAATGAAAAACTGAGTCAAACTTCAGAAATACAACTACTAAGTTAATTAGACTTGACCAAAACCAATAGATCAGAGTAGTATCAATCTATATTACTCTACTCTATGAACAATAACTGAAAAGATATAAACAATACTATTCTAAGAAATAAGACTTGATCGAAAGTAAACTACTCTTTATAGTGAAACCTATTAATCAATTATTCAACTTCTAATCTAGAAGTTAGAAAGTTTATGAACAAGTTCAGAACCCTATCAATGAAATGATTCAACTTATAACTAACTATATGAAGACAATAAATTATATTATCTGAGGAAAGATTACAACTACTTAATATACCTAAGAAATTCAATAGTTAAACTATACATGCATTTAACAAATACTCAAAAACTAAGCTAAAATATCTAATTTTATTCCCCTTGAGGATTTCGAGGATATGTATCAAATGTGACAAGGACTGGAGAAGGTGTATCAAAACGAATTTAAAAGGTAACAAGGAAACTGAATGGAAGTAAATCTAATTTAACCTCTACAAAGAGATGTAAGCTAAAAAGTGTCCAATTACAAGTGATTGTAAACATTGTAATTTATTCTTTATTCATAAGTAAATGACTCTAGTTGTACTACTTAAGACTGATCTGAAATGAGATGTTATTATCAATTGATCTATTAATCAAGAAACCAAGAACATGTATTTCTAATGACTACTTTGAAGTTAGAGGTATGTTATCCTATAAAGGTAAAGCATGAAACAAATTTAAGGAAATCTAAGCATATGCAAATGACTTGGAAATAAATGTAAAGAAGCAAGTAGAAAACTTAATAAAGATATTTTATTTCTGTAACAAGTCCCATCCTATGAACATCTTCATTAACTATGTGAATGGAAAAGACAGATCATATGCTTGAACTAAGAAACCATAAAAACTAATGTGCTTTGGAGAGTGAAATTACTTAATAAAAATGAAGTAAACTAAGTTAAGGATGAAACTGACAAGTTCTAGATTAATAACAAGTTCAGAAATCAGATATAAAATATCAACTACAGAAACATAATCTAAGAAGTAAACTAAGGAAAAGTTAAAGAAATTAACGAAAACTAAAGATGAATATGAAGCTTTAATTGAACTCTATATGGTGCAGAACAAGGTCATAATTACATGTATAAATGCCGATCAATTACAAGAAATATTACAATTCGAAAATCCAAGAAATTGAATCCTAAATAAGCATAAAAATAGTGTAGAAAATATTAAAGTCCGTATGACAATCCAGATGATAGTTTGAATGACAGTCTGGGTGACAGAAAACGATATACACTAAGAGAATACGTAGACTAAATGATCTAACACCAACTAGTTTATTCATATGAACCTGTAGTGCAAAGAAAGCAACAAATAGACTGTTTAAAGTTGGGATAATAAGAAGCAACTTATACTAATCATTATCTATAGAAAATAAACTATTTCTATTGCATAATAAAACAAGGCTGAAACATAAGTGAAACTAATCTATAGCTACAGGAAAATAATCAAAACTAATTCTAACTACAGACTGAACTTGAAACATTAACTGGTTAACTTTATCTAGTTACAAATGGAAAGATTGAAAGAAAACTAAGAGAAACTATGCATGATCAGTCGTTCTAGATTCTAGAAATGTAGATTATATTAGCAACAGGAAAACCAAGTTAAATACTGAAAATGAAAACTCCTTATCTGCAGAAAAGAAATAATGAAATATACACAATGGAAAACCTTTGGCTATTGAGGGGCCCTTCCCAGCAATCGGGGATTTCAAGCTAGCTCAACTCAATCACCAACAAAACATAAACATCTAAAACCCAGAAACTTCCATTAACTGAAAAAGATTACAAAGCATTTTCTAGCTCAACGTTTCTATGTATAAAAATCACTGCTATGTTTTTCCACCAGAGGCTTCTTTATATAATTTTTACAATGAGAAAGCAGGTTGACCCTTTCAATGGTCGACCTCTCTAAAAATAGAGGTTCTTAATAGCTACAGGAACAGTTCATGACAATGCACATGCTGTCTTACTGATTTCATGGGTGTTGGTTCTCTTCACGCAAGTAGTTGGTGCGTTGATTCTCTTTGACGTGGGCAGAGGATGTGTTGTCGAGCTGGGAAAACATGAACACATATCTTCTAGAATGAGGGCTCGCGAACCATGATGGACACATTGCTAACAGAACCCACATCATGGTTTTTGTCTTTATTGCTTTGGAATATTCCAACTAATGAATCCAATGGTGCGAATGGAGGGATGAACGATGGCCAAAATGAGGCTGGGCATCTTCAGCATGAATGCACGTCTAAATGAAGGTCTTTTTGAAAACCATAGCCTGCAGAACGAAGTCTATTTTCCAAACAGGTTGAGAAATGCTAAATTAATGTTAATAAACCATAAAATGATAATAATTAATCAAGATTCATGTGATATTGAAAATGTATTTATACCTGAGTTCAAATGGTGGTCTGAACAGAAAGGAGTATGACTTATCATATCAGAAATGGTAAAAATAACGCCAACAGAGCATGTTTAATGATAAGAAATGGTGACAAAAATGGACATCAACACTCCCCCAAACCAGAGATATGCCAGGTCCCACTGAGCAAAACAGAGAGGAATTCCGGAAGAAGGCTAAGATACGGTTGCAGCTGCCTTCGACTTGGAAGAGGAAGTAGATTTATCCCTAAACCTCTTGAACTAGTCGTTCAAGGCATCATGCCTCAACCAGAGAGAAAGGTTGGAATTTGTTTTTGCATTGTTCAAATCTTCAACGCTCTTCACTTGTAAGCATAATTCTTTGTTCTCTTCACGAAGCTCAGAGAATAATTCAGCTACTTCTCATTCTGGATTTTTAACTCTACTATGTCTTGAGTCAATCTGTTCACAGTCTAATGGAGTGGAGTAGATGGTTTTGCAAAAGACTTGAGATATTTTTGAGGGATCGATCCCTTTAGACATGGTTAAGGATCAACAAATGTAATGTGTTCCTCAAGAGCCTTATCTTCAATGTGTGCAGGGGAAAGTTCAAAAAAAGGATATTCAAGAAAACGGGCAGAGACATTGGCTAACGCATGAAGGGGTGTTTCAAGGACAAGGTCATCTGCTAGTCATCATGGCTATCTGAGTGCATTGTCTGAATGATGGACTTATCGATAGACTGGACGAGGGTCTGGTCAACAAACTGATCATGATTGGCCTTTCTTGACTTAGTGGGTATTGGTGAAAAGAATAGGATTTTCATGGTCGTGTCCTTGTGGACAGGCTCAGGAGAGGACGATGAATGGACAAGGTGTATTTCTCTTGAGGTACCTTCATCAGACCGCATAGACTTAGAATTTATTTTTGCATGGGATGGGGTTTGAGCAGGCTTATTAGCATGAGTTTGAAATTGGTGACACTTTTGAGAGGCAGGGGCTTTAGCAAGGGGCTTCTCGACCAAATGGGGGTTTAGTACTTCAAACACAAAGTTATCCTTTTTCCTTCAACTGATGACTGATTAGGATTTTAACGAGACAGTGGTGATATAGGCTACCAGAGGGGTTAGTGATATTTTTCCTAACCTAGCTCGACATTTTTTCTAGGCTCTTTAGAAAATAAAATGGGAAACTTAGTACTTGGTTATTAACAAAATGTGCCAATAATATAAGGTGATAGGATTTGAAAACGATGTACTTACCTTCACAGGTGATCAACCGGATGATGACAGTCAAGGGCTCGAGATATTCTAGCTTAATCCACTCCATGTGTAACCCTTTTGTGCCTGCAACATACTGATACTCTGGTCTGAGATCAAATTCATGGCCGATTAGGGAAGAAAAAGATGTTTGTGCGAACGGGCACCATCCCTCAGAAGCTTGGTATCCATCAAAATATACTCTTTCGTCACAGGAAAATTAAGGTGTCCAACCTTAGTCATTTTGCCGTCGAATCCCTTGGAAAATAAGAGTGAGATCTCATGATCGTGGCCCTGGAGAATATGGAGGAACGAACCCCAACCTGCTCGAAGAAAAATTTCATAGCATGCTTTGAATTCAGGGATACAGAGCAAATCCTAGTATCTACCAGGCTCATAGCAGATTGGCATGTTAAACAAAGGTAGGGGGATGCAAGAAAATGCAAAAAAAACGTGGCTTGACGGACTCAGAGAGGATGAGGGCAAGCAGAATGAAGCAAAATACACGGAGGCGTTGGTTTAGAATGTAACCCATTCGAACGGTTGAATGATTTTGAGCAGATATTTAGCACATTCAAACGATCACGCTATCATGCAAATATCTTGAATCGTGTGCCATCATAAAAATGCATGCATTGGTGAATTCGTATGGTTATGATATATTCAATCATGTCCAAAGTAGACTTTGGACAGGTTGAATGTAATTTTCATCATGAGATTATAAGCATAGGTGACATAAAGATCATGATGACTTTTAATTAATACAATGACAAATCACATGCATATAACTTAATGAAGAGTTAAAACCATATGATAGCCAAAGAAATGAGTCTGAAAATCAAAATAATGCATGGTCAATTGGTTTATTTGATGAAGTTGAGATGAGCAAAGGAATGAGATTGAGTGCAGAGATGACATTTGATTGATCTCTGGTATGGTGAGTCAATTGGATTATGTCAGCAGAATTCAAAATTAGATACCTTAGCATACTAAATCATGTTGGTATACGCTATGATTTCATTCAGATCACCATTCGGCACTTCATTCAGATCATCGTTCATTTTCCTCATCCGGATCATCATTCGACCCTTCCTTCGATCCTTCATACGGACCTTCTGTACAAAATGTGCTTTGCTGGATCTGACTGCTACTAATTATGCAGAGAATTTTTATGGGGCTGTCAGCACACAAAAGGATGATGTAACCCTACTTTTATAAAACTTTAGTCGCATTCTTCTTTATTTATCATGGATTGGAACAATCTTCTACCACTTGCATTATCCTGAAAACACCTATCATTTTTTCAGAGACCAGTGAATCTTTTTATAAATAATCAGAAATTAAAGACAGTTCTGAACCTCCCCCAAAGCAAAAATATGGCGTGTCCTCAAGCCATCAAAGAAAACTAATTAATACTTAAATGTTTTCAATTAATAGTTTAGACAATAGCTCTAAAATGTTGTGATTATTTTCATAAGAAAAAGAAATACTAACTAATAAATGGATATGATTTAGATATGTACATTCACAAAAAAATAACAGTGTTTAGGAAGACCATATGAATAACAATAGTATAATTGATGAAAAAAAATCCATAGGAAAACCAGTCATCTAGGACTCATTTTAAGGATCTCTTGTCATCCAAAGAATATAGATAAAGTTCACCCTGGAGTTTCTGAGATTTCTATAGTCATGGATCCCATTTCTAGGATAATCATATCCTAGGTATTGTTTGAATTAGATGATAGGGTCCAAGTCCAACTTACAACCATTATCTAATGACAATATAAATAATTGTCCTAAATATGTATTTGTATACTCAGGTTTTTTTAGATGAGCCATGTGCACAGTGATGCATTAACCATATCTCTTTTACCTGATATTGCCTTGCTGTTAGTAGGCCTGTTCAATACCTTGACGGGTTTATCTTGGTACCATGCAAGCATAGCCCCACTGCCAATGATCCTGCTCAATACCCCGACAATTTTACTTGCATTTACCGAGCTTCTTTGTTTAAGATTTTACTTAGCATGGACCCGCTGCCAGCAACCCTGTTCAATACCCCTGCGAGTTTGCTTCGTATAATGTGTTTAGTATGTGGAATTCGATTGGTACTAGAGCATGTTAAGGCTGCTAAACACATAATTCAAATTTTTAGAGCAAACATTATGAGTAACTTTATTTATAATAGCCAGAATTATAGATCATGTCAAAAGAGAATAACTTAAAGTTGTTCCTTGACTTCTCAGTCTATCTTCTTCATAAAAGATCAGTAATGTTCCCCACAAGTAGAAATATCACTCACTCTTGGGCTACCTTTTTAATGAATGCTTAAGAGACAAGTTTTGATAATGAGTCTAGGATGAACTAGTAGCCCATAGGTGTAAGATAGAATTTTGAAAAACATGATGATTAGAGTAGGTCTTAAGCAACTGTTCTAATGATAAATCAGAAATGTGCATGTCTAAATCAAATACCATATATAAAAGCATAAAAATAAAATTAATAAAAAAGAATCATAGAATAAAGTGGTTAGAAATGATATAAAGAACACTTTAACTTTTCACTATAAATTTCAATTTTCAACAATAATCAAAAGAGAAGGCGTTAGGATGCATTATGAGTTTTTTAGAGCACTTCCCTTTCAGATAATATTTCATGAGCTGATTATAGAGATAAGGTTCTTGTAATCAAAATGAAAAACCACTTGTTAGATGATCCAAATTTATTCATAACAAAAACATATGTAAAAACAAAATTCATATGAAATTTATCAAAATTAGGGAAAGGAAAAGAGTCTTCCTATTTTAATTGACAAAATTACATAAGCTGATCATAAGAATGAATTCCTTGTATAAATGCAGTCAGCGTGTTAGAAATGAATCTTATTTATTTGAAGAAACAAAAATATATTTACATATATACAAATGAAGATAACCCAAAATAATTTAAGAACCAGGAGAAGGAGGAATGACTTCCTCTTCAACCTGCGCCATCTCCTTCTGTTGTAAGGAATTCTGCACAAAATCTTATTTAGATATTGGTTGATGTTAAAGTCTAAGTCTATGTCCATTTACAACAAAGGAAATTTATGAACCATCAATTGTCTTAATTTCTACTGACCCATTATCAAAATCTGTAACTACCTCATATGGACCCATCCAACGGGTAGTTAATTTTCCTTTGAAATTTTTATACCTTGAGTCAAACAGTAATTCCCAATCCTTGGTATTAAACTAATTTTGTTTAATAAATTTATCATGCCATTTTTTTCGTTGATTTTGTATTAATGTAATGTTCTAAGTCTAGTGTGTAGACCTGAACACTTTAATTCTATAATTTTATTTAAGCAATTCTGAATTTTTAATTGGTTCACACATAGCATTCTTGGATTGGGAAAAACAAGGGTTTCTTCTGGGAAATTTTGCAAAGGACAAGAGTGATCAGTGGGAATAAAATAGAGAGATGTCAGACATGGAATTTACTCTCCCCTAACACATTTAGATCTGGTGCCATTTAGGGTTCAGAGTCCGCACTGTGGAAACCTACTACCACGCTTCTGGGCAGCCAAACTGTGAAACTAAGGAGAGTAGTTTGGTCTGTTTCAACCAGGGGCTTCTAGAAACTTACAGAGGTTTGTTACAGAATTAATATATCACAAATAAAGGTTCATTAAGTTTAATAATAGATCAGAGGAAAAGGAAAATATTCTGCAAGTTGTAAAGGTGAGACTAGCTCGCCGTGCAGCTCACTAGCTCCATATTCAAGCCTTTACAAATAGGGTAAGGGGGGTTCAGATTCTATTTTTTGGACTTGGAAGACTTATATATGTCTGTTAGTGACTCATCAGAAAATGAATGGGGTTATTTGGAGTCATACAAGTCGAAATATGGAAGTTACAGTAAAACTAGTTATTTTCCAATGCAAATCTAGACTAGGTTGACTTAAAAATTCCAATGCAAATCTAGAATAGGTTGACTTAAAATTAGTAAATCTCAGCCATTTCAAACCAGATCTGAATAAAAATTGCAGAGAATGTTTATGATATCATATTACAGCCAATAATATTGAAATTTCTCTCATCAATTTACTATAACACTCTCTTCAACATTGTGCATCATTACAATGTATTTTATTGACATAATACAAGGAAGGGCATGGAGGTTTGAACCCTTAGATATTGAAAAATATTGGACCTGTTAATGAAATATGAGGTACAGTAATGGATGGCTGTAGGCTGCTAACAAATCCTGAATCAACTCAGAGAGGCTGCTCGAATGTAACCTGCAATGAGAAGGGGAGAAGAGGGGAAGAGGAGAGAGGGAATGAGAACCTTGGGGCGCATCTCCCAAGAACCTGAGGCACAAAACTCAAAAAGGAAGCCTTAGCTTAATAAAAATCAACATAATAAACATCCAAATTGAGAAATGGAGTTCCAATCGCCTTTAAATAAACCTGGGTGACTTGTTGAGCAAGTCAATCACTTGTTAAGCAAGTTACCACTTGCTAAACCCTAACCCTAGCCACAAATTCGCCCTCCTTGAGTAAATTAGCACGTGTAAGACAATAAATGTGTTTCCCTTTCATCCACCTTCATCCAATTTGGAAACTTTTCTTTCCTTGAACAATAGTTGCTATTTTTCCCTATGACAGCTTTTCTTGGCTTTCCTATTTTTATGACTGAACTCCAAAAAGAAAACTGCACTCTCCTTTGTCAATTGTTGCCTCTTTTGTATTTGACTGCTTTTGTCATATATTTTGGCACTTTCCATTTTCTTGTCTGGTTGATTTTGTCATACAGTTTCTAATTTTCCCTTGGCAAGTTGGCTTTCACAAGTGGCCCTCCTGTTAATGGAAACTTATTTTCTACCTAATTAATTTCATAATAATATTTAATGACAATTAATATACCAAGTACATGCCTCCTAAGTGACATTTAAATAAAATATCCTAGGTTAATTTATTTAATGAATCTTTTGACCCTCTTGGTTCTAGGCAAGGTCAACACTTCTGGCGATCAAAATGTGGGGATATGACAGTCCTCCCCTCCCAAGTCTTCTTGTCCTCAAGCAAAAGCACCACACAGTGCTGTAAATTTTTACACCATGTTTCTGCTGCACCACTTTGATCATAGTCATTTCCCTTATACCACTTCCTTCAGAAAAATTTCTAACCCAGTTAAGGTGGCTGAGTAAAATTCCTAGATCCCATTGCCTCCTTTGTAAGGACCCAAATTTTGCTGCCACCTTTTGAACAATGTCATTCCTAAGGATGTCGGGATACCATGGTTTTATCTACCTCCTTCCACCCATCAGTATAAGAAACAAAATTTTATCAATATAGAGGATGAAAATGAGGTTATGAAAATAATACCACCATACTGGAAGCTCATCTCTCCCCATGCCAAACTGAAATTTTTTTAAACTCCCCCACCAGACATGGAATTCCTTAATGTGGGACCCAATCATCTTGAGCCTCTCTAAAGTATGAAAATACATGTGCAAGCTAGCACTGGAACTCACGTCACTGTTGTTATGAATACACAGGAGGTTATCCCATGCTCCTCCATGTATACTGAAAGCATCATATAGCATCCATACATTCTCATTCCATTGCTCATACAATTTTTTTGATGTGTCCAATGTCTCTCCATTGATACAAGCAAGATGTTTATCCTCCAGTGCACACATCTCAATTATGCGTCTAGCCACCCAATCAATGGACAAACAAAATTTCATGCTAAATGATTCAGGTGGGAATAATTCAGCTACTACTAATTCACTTGTCAAACCACATGGTTTGACCATCAATACCTCAACTGGAAGAGTGGAAGTATCATGCTCCTCTTGTGGCATCAATAGAAAAAATCCTTTCACCCAATTTTCATCCCCACATGATGTGGCTGAAATAGAAGTGTGGGGTGAAGAATTGTGAACCAAATCCCTACAATGCTCATCAATCAAGATAATGGATCCACAAATTCCTCCATTAGTTTTCTAAATGGCAGTGTGATCATGTGCCTCTTCCAAAATTGTACAACATTTTCCTAGAGGCAACTCATAATCTCTTAGGAACCATGCAAGTGCTTGATCTTCATATTGCTTGACCTCAAACTCCTCAAGCACATGCAAATCTGAATGCACCTAATGTGCATGTGTAAGGGAGGTATATAATAGCTGCAAAATAAGTCTTTGTTGCTGTTCACATGTCAAGACAATGTCAATCACAACAAAAAATTATTGCAGAAATAATTTTTTTTACCTCCCAAGGTCTTCATTCCAAATATGTCTCTATCCACCCAATCAATAGATGAATAAGCACTTATATTTGCTGATCCATATGGAATGTGATCATCCATCTTTCTGTTAGAGAAGAACACTTCATCCTTCCCCTCAGCCTCAATGAGTGCTTGTCCAATATTCTGTTCCTCATAGCTTTTCATAAGCACCTGCAAATCTAAGTGCATCTCATAATCCACCATCTCATGAGATTCCTCCCTTTGTTCAAGAATGCAATCAGCCTTGTGACTATGGTTGAATGGTGTGTAGGAGGGTAGGTAATACCTTTGCAACTTCTCATGAAGTTTATCTATCTCCATCTTGGATTCTTGGAGTGCACATTGAGTGCTCTTCAAGGAATCTTGGGTGGTCAACAAATCTTGTGAGAGCTTGCAAATTTCTTCTCCATCCTTCAAGGATGCTCCATGCAACACATCAGAAATATCAATCAAATCATCTCTATCATAAAGCAATTGTAGGAATTCCCCTTGTATTGTAGACAATGCCTTCCGCATCTCCTCCTTGGATTCAAGAGAAGATTGATCTTCCGATGAAGCAACTATCCAACATTGGTGTGCCAATGAAGAATGCGTGTCTTGGAGAAGGTGTAAAGCCTTTTGAATATTCTTTTCATCCATTTTCAAAGGCCAAGGAAATGAGTGGGGTTCTTGAGGAAAATCACCCCCTTCTTCTTTCCTGCAATTTTCTTGATGTGACTTGCACTTCTCTTTTAGAATCTTTATTTTTTCTTTCCCACCTGCAATACTAGATGGCTCATAGCTCTCCAAAATGGTGATAGTGGGGTTGGGATTCTCAGTGAGTTCAATCCTCTCCTCTGATGTGGATGCAACTTCATCATTCTGCAAGAGAGTCCAAAATTCAGAACTGTGTGCATCCCTTTGCACCAGATTTTTCTCCTTCAGATTTCCTAGTTCACACCTAACTAGTGGGGGCTTGTCTTCCACTTCATTGGGAAATTCAAAGGATGAATTCAGATATGAGATTTCTTCTTCCTCTAGATCTGATCCAAAATATTCCTTCACCATATTATCTCCATTGACGACCTCACCCTTATTTGCATTGATTGTTTGATCCACAACAAAGAAACTAGGAGTGAATTTATCTCCCTCATAATTGGCCTTCCTCTCGCAGTCCTGAGATGGAAGTGGAGAATTTTTGTCTTTCCATGGATCAGAGGGATGTAAATGAACATTACTGCTGCAAAAATAAGAACCTTCATCACACATGTTCTCCACCTTATCATCTTCTTGTACAGACACTATGGTGGCCTGTTCTTCCACCAAAATATCTGCTTCATACCCAAGCAGTGTGGTCTTGCTTTCTTCTTGCATATGTGGCTCCCGAGGTGAATGTAACTCTGATTGGTAATCATATTTTGGATCTAATCCAAAAGATATATCTTCATCCATAAATAATCCAACAAATTTAGCAGTGTGTTGAGGCCTGGAAATTCGCAAGCAACAACAGTAAGGGATTCTCCCCAATCAATGTTCCCAACTAGCCCGTTGACTGTTTGGTATAGGGAATCTGTCTGGTTTGCAGTCCGGCTACCGTAGGTCAAAGTAACAAAACAAGGTTTTACTGGTTCCGGCCCAGTCCACCGTGTATAATTTTGTATTTTTGACTTATGTATGAGATGCATATGCCTATTTAACCATGCAGGGTGATTAGGATGCAAGGAACAGTCACAATGTGATGCGCAGGTTCTTACCACTAGTGGAAAATGAGAGATTAGTGACCAGGAGACCACAATTTTTTTCAAGGGATAAATGACCAAAATTGATAAATTTAAGTGAGTTAACTAAAAAAGACCAAGATAAATGACCAATTTTGGTCACTGGATAAAAACTAATTGAAAACAACCCAGATAAATGACCAATTTTGGTCACTGGATAAAAACCAATTGAAAACGACCAAGATAAATGACCAAATTTGGTCACGGGATATCTAGACTAAAAATGACCACATGACAATTGGTCATTTATTTGGTCATTTTTTATTCTTGCGATCTTCTTATCACTCCTAATTAATTAATTATGATTAATAACCAATGTAATTGCAAGACATTCTTTGAAGGTGAAGTCCATAATTTTAGGTCTTCTTCCTGATTATCATTCCTTTACGTCACATTAATTGTTTTCATTAAATAACTTAAATTCCAGCTACGTCTAAGTAGTTTTTTTGATATAATGAAGTGTGCTCCAACTTGAAAATAATTATAATAAAATAGTTAATGTTATATTGTTACTCATGAAGTGCAAAATTTGTGATATTACACATATATCACTACTTAATTAAGGAGTAAACTAGTGAATCGACCATTTGCACAAATCAGACGACCTGGCTCGCGTGAGCGGTCACGTCCGACATTGCCGGTCGTCCGATCGGTGAAAATGGTCGGGCAAATAGGTCCCGACCTTAATTAATGTGTTTAAAATAAGTTTCATTGAAAATATATCTTTTTTTCATGTAGAAATTAATTAAGAGTATTCAATTGTTTAAAATTGTAAAAATTTGAAAGAACAATATTTTTTTGCATTTTTTTGATTAAAATATTTAAGAAAATTTTATTTGTCAATTGAAATACAATTATTTATATTGTCTTTCATTTGTCAAAAGCAATATAAATAATTGAAATTAAAACCCCTTGCAATAAACCTACCACATATAGCTTTACTAACACATAGCTTTACTATTTATGCCCTTTTAATTGAAATTAAAACCCCTTGCAAATACCTTGGTATGAACCTACCACACATAACTTTACAATTTATTCCCACCCACATGCAACTAATGAAACTTTACACACTTCTTGCTCGGCCCTTTTAGTTAGACTGGGTTAACATATTTAATTGGTTGGTTGCTAATCTAATTTAAGAGCAGGTTGTCACAATAGCTTGAACACAACTTCCATGATAAAGGTTTATTTTTTCAACAAATTTTTTTCTTGATAATTTATGTAAAATGATTTGACAAAGTTATTAATTAAAATAAAAAAATAAGTGAATTATTTTTGGTTTATTTCATTTGAATTGTGTTTTCTTTTCAAATTAAGATACAACATGAAAAGAATATTATAAGAAATATATTGCATCTATGGTATGGATAAAAGGGAAGAATGCAAAAGCAAGATGCCTCACTCAAATGAACAACAATGAAGCGAACCAACATACACTAAGGGTAAACCAAAACTCAAACAAGATACCAACAAGTCCACTAGGGATCCTATCTATCCACTAAAGGCACAAATGCCCCACACTTTATGGCCGAAGAATGAAATATTAGAGAACTATAATAAATTTAGACTCAAAGAACCACCATTACCATTAAATAACTTGGGTACTAAACCAACATACCTCAACCAAGTTAAGGTTGATGGAGCCAACTTTGTATTTGTGTAATCATTTTGATCAAGGAAAAACCAAAAAGGCACATTGATATCTGTTATCCCACTTTTAAAAATGAAAGGATGTTGGGAGGAATTGCATGTGTGGTGTTGTCCCATACCCATCATATCCCTTAAATGGACTATCATTTGGATTTAACTTTGACTTCAATTTTCCCCAAGTAGTACCCTTTAGACTATAGATAATAGTAAGGAAATGAACCCAAAGCAAACTCACTAATATTCTTTTATATAAATAGTTATATAAAAGTAAAACATTAAAACATTAACCATATATAAATACAATTGACAAATATTTCTTTTTATATAAGTAGTTATATAAACATGAAACATTAATATTTCTTTTATGATACATCTATAGGATGGATAAAGTGAAGAAGATGAATATTAAACACACAAACAAACATGTTACAACCGAAAAATAAAGTAGTGATAGCTGTCACTTTCGTTTTGGCCAAGATAATTTGGAATATGATATAATTAAAAGGTATCAAGTATTCACCTTCTTTCCTCTTTTCAGTCGAGCCCCTTCAGAGTTGATCACCGCTAACATGATGAAGAGCGAGCCGCGTGGGGAAAATAGAGGGTTCGTTTGGTGGTTTCACTTTCTTTCCCCATTTAGTCGAGCCCTTCCAATTTGATCACTTTCGACATGATGAAGAGCGAGCGGATTGGGGAAGAATAGAGGGTTCATACTGTGGTTGCCATATTGGACAGCTTGTCCTGGAGTTTATTCTGGTAATTGCTGGTAATTGCTGTGGTAATTCGCGGGAGATTTTGTTATTACAGAAATAGAATGTTGATGTTGGTTAATTGGCGGGAGGAGTGTGATATTGCTTGGGTTAATATATATCCACGAGCAGGGTTGGAATTTCAATTGAAGGACACCCGTCAAAATTGCCAGTAATCATCAAAATCTGAAACGTTTTCTGTATTCTAAGCCAGATTTTGACGGTCTCCCTAAAATCTTAGCAGTATTTGACGGGTAAATTGGCCCATGACGGGCATTTACCCGTCAAATTCCATCCCTGTCCACGAGTGATAGCCTCTACAATGGAGATGAAGAGTGCAATGGAGATGAACAGGGCATCAGACCAGACGTGGAGGCTTTTGAAGAGGCGCGCAAGGACATCCTTAGTTACAGAGCTGAAATCCTCGGGTTCTTTCCAGGTAAACCAAATTCTTCTGATATTTTTACATCTAGTGTTAAACTGTTAGGGATTAATTGTTAAAAATTATTCTGATATTTTTGCATCTAGTGTTAAACTATTAGGGATTAATTGTTAAAAAATTTCTGGATACTCTCCAAGTATGCAAAAGCCTCAAATTGTCAAATTCCTCACCTGTAACTTCTGTTGTGCCTGCAAATAAGAGAGACGAGGTCTAAGTGGATATTACCGAATCTCCACCGCTAATATTGAGGATTTGTATTCGGATCTAACTTTGCTTAGGGTTCTGCTTCTCCTGCTATTGGCAACTGCTCTTATTTCTGCTAAGATTTAAGGTTTGGACCTTTAGTTTTCCCTTGACACCTTTGAAAGCCTTGAGGCTTGTAGTAAGTAATTATGGATAACAAATTTCACAATTGTCATCACAAGAACATAGCAGTTCACTATTTCTTAGATGACAGAATAACACTTTTGAGGCAACTATTATGTGCTGAGACAATTTCTTTTTGTTTGGACACTAGTCTTTAGCTTGGAGTTAATCACTCCATTTATTCAATGAAGAACACTCGTGGCTCAATTTCTTTAGTTCAATATCATGTAGCTGTTGCTAAATGCTATAGGAAGCAAAGCTTATTCCTTTTATTTCTCTGGACTGTGACAAGTGGCTTCAATACCTTGATGTTTGATGAAGAATCCGTCCACCAACCTGATCTGGAACAAGGATGAGAATGGCCTACTACAGGGTCTTGACCGGATCAAGAATTTGTTGCTAAGCCTAGATATTTTTATTTCACTTGGGTGACTGTAAACTGCTCATAGAAACCCTTGAGATGTTGTTTCATAGATGAGACCTACGATAACATATGTTTGATACCCTTGGGGGATCAAAACAAGTGATGATGTGCATCTATTTGCCCAAAATTACCTATGTCGTTGTCACATGCAATGTTGTTGGTATAGAATATAATTCTGAGGTTGATCTTTAAGTATACCAAAGCCTCCTAAGAGGGTCTGAAAATGTTATTTTTACCAGTCCTTACCCCTTGGTATGAACATAGGTTTTTTCTATAATAATATGCTTATAAATCATGTTCAGAATTCTTCAAAATTTTGTCCCAAAGCTTTATTTATGACTGCTTACTATTTTTTAGGGCCTAAGCATGCTCAATAGTGCTCAGATAGCCAAGAGAAAACCCAAGTGACCACCCTTGCAAAACTGGGGTAATAGATGCCATGCATTTTTATGGTCCAGGTAAGGCAATATATGTGATTCCTCTCCCTCTATTATGAATTAAAATGGTAATGACTATAATATGACTGCTTATTGCTTTTTGATGGTGTAAGCATGCTATGACTGTAATAGGTGAGGATATGTTTTTAATTTATTTATTAAGGGTCTATGACAATTATATATCTCTATTATTAAGACTTCATTAGACTAAAATTACAAAATTGAGACTTTTTTTAAAGATACAATACATTACGTAATATGTTGATACTCTAGAAAGGTTGTAGCCAATAGGCCAAAGGAGATTAAAAAACAATATTTTCTCATGCTATTTAATTAACTAATACCTAGTTGGTTTCAACCACATTTTTTAAATTAGCAATTTATGCCCTTAATTTTGAAGCTTACCTACTCTGTGTATCCAAAGTCATGGTAATCAGTTCCAGTTAGTTATGAAAATTATATAGTCCACATGATTGATTTTGTTGTTTAGGAATTTTATAAAATACTTAGATCATATTCAAATGTTCTCTAGCTGAGATGGTACTGTCAGGTGCATTGTTTCCTCCAATTGTGTAATGAGATATCAAATATCAAATATCATGATTACCCAATTGGGGCACAAATTTTAACTTCGAATCATTGATACAATTGGTGTAATTCTAAATTGGAGTTGTCCTCAGAACAATTTTCTGCAAACCACACAATATTACATAAAGTAGAGGTGAGATTTGCAGCCTCCAAATTTCTTTCCTTCGCTAATAGAAGGTAAAAGCTTGAATAGGTTTTATGGATATTTTCATTGTATCTTGAAGCAATGGCGATTCTTCCTTCGCTTGTACTATTGCAAATATCAAGGACTATTAATAGTATGACTAGGAATTGCGTCTTCCTTCTATGGTATGCTTTTTCTGTATAATGTAGTATTTGGAAGTCTCCAGTTTCGATCATTATGCTTCACTCATTAGAATTCTGAAATTGCTTGGGATCCTGTTAAGCTGTTTTGTTGCTTTTCTATTGATCTGGAATCTAAATTCTATCATGCTAGAACATGAGCCTCCATCGTTCTAGGGTAAAGAATAAGTGGATCACTGCCCTGGAATACTGGAAGAATACTGCCTGAGATCATTTTACAGGGATGCCTGGACACGAGTTAAAAATAGATCTGCTTCATTTGCAGTTAGATCGAACTTTATAAAATATTATGATGCAAGTTTGAAACCCCATTGGCTCTGGAATTAGTTTGCTGTGACTTGCATCAATCCTCAGGTTCTGTGTGTTGGAGAGGATGATCACTTTTCAAACATAAATAGATCAGAAATAGGCCTGAGGGTCTTGTGATCCAAAATATGTTTCTTTTTGATTGATCTGAATTGATGACTGAGTGGGAAA
>LPNX010814751.1:480792-537707 GCA_001517045.1 Pseudotsuga menziesii | reverse complement strand
CACATGCATATTAGTAGTATGCTGTCATTAATGCAAACATCCTATCATGCATAATACAACAATTGAATATAAACAAATGCATAACAAAATAATATAATGAATTGACAATTGAATACTTATCTTTATTTGTTTCGAGGGTAGACTCCTTCTTGAGCCTTCAGCTTCATCGTCTTCTTCATTCATAGTCACATCGTTTCTTATCCAAATGCTGAGGTGGATAAGAGGTTCTTCAAGAGTTGAGTTCTTCATATTCCTCATTGCTTGAGAGATCTTCTTTGGATGGTGAGAGCCAGATCTTCAAATGCTCCCATCTTATCTTCTCTTCTTATGGGTAGAGCTTCTTCTTTTTCCCAAAGTTTGATGAAAGTAATCACTTCCTTCTGGAACACATTCCTTGAATGAATGAATTCCACGATCCTGGGAGGTTATTCAAGGTGGCCATCACCACTTCTGCATTCTTCACCGCTTCTTTTACCGCTTCAAGTTGTTCTTCCCTTCAAATAGCTTGAAATTCTGGAAGACCTTCAACAACTTTGCTTTGTAGTGCACATGTGCAATTTTTCTATGCCAAAGCTCATTTGGCTCTACCGTATCATGGATCAAGGCTTATTCTGGATGGCCCTTCAATTTGTACAAGCCTCCATCTTGCTCTCCAATCACTACCGCATCATCGATAGTCTTTCCTTTTGGCCACATGATGATTTGAACATCTATGAATGCAACCTGCATTCCAGAGTCTAGCTTGTATGAATATTCCTCACTACCTTTTATTGGATATTGGTATTCATCTACAAGTTTCACCTTGTGAGGTGATTCATGTTCTGATAGTCTTACAAAGGATTCCTTGAATCCCATCATATGTTTGGAAGCCCCACTGTCTATAAGCCAATCATCACTTCCATGAGTAATGTTACCTATGAGAGCTGATATTAGAACATATTCATCCTTGCTTGAAGAATCTTCACTTTCATATCTGGATCTCTTTCTAGATGGTTCATCATCCTCTGCAACATGAGCATGATGTCTTCTTTGGCTTCATCTCCCTCTGAAACTGGAACCTCCATACTCATGTAGGTGTCCAATCCATTTTATTTAGAGAGATCATATACTTCCAGGTTTGGAAGTTGTCAACTTCCGCAAGCTTTTAACTAAGCTGATGTGATATATCACATTGAAATGAGAACCTCAAATGGAAATAGCAAATGATTAGATCTTACCGATTTGAGGTGTCCGTCCTTGTCCCGGAGTTCGTTGATCTAGGGTTTGTCACAGAAACCCTAATTTTTAAAACTTGGAATATTCTAGATCTAAGTGTATGAAAAGATATATCTCTTCAAATGTAGCTGTCCAATGTACTCCTTTTCTGAAAACAGTGGAGGGAAGCTCCCCGAACAGGAAGCCCTAATTTTCTGATTTCTTCTGCAGAAATGCTTGTTACTGTTTCTATGATATCTATGAAATTACTGCTCCTCTATGTCTAAAATTTTGTACTGAGGTAACCTCACATGTCCCTGATCCAAAACCATAGGTTTCATCAGAATTGGTTTCACCATTTAGGATTTATGATCCTTTTCCCAAGGTGACCTGTTACAGGACTGTTCAGAACAGCGAAGTTGTACGGCATGCCACGTGTCACTGGTTCATATTCTGAGTATGACCTTTGGACCACAGAAATTAAAGTCCGTGTCCTTTCTAGATAATCTTTAGGAATTCCATTTGGACCTCTGTAGCCCCAAGATATTGAAGATCTCCCCAGGTGTCCTGTTTATGGATGATTTCTGGAAGAGGATGGAACCCTAAATTAGAGAGATCATATCTCCCAGAATATAGCGAATCAGAGGCTGAAATTTGTACATAGTGTTCATCAGGAGCTTATCTTAGGCCCATGCAAGTTTTAGCTTCTAAGACTTCTCCAATCTTGGAATATAGCGACTGTACCAAAACTTAGCAGTTTTAGTATTTAGGGTTTCTCCTCGCTAGGGGTCAAACTAGGGTTTGACTTTCCCGGAGATTTACCCAACCAAATTTCTTGATCCAGGTCTTTAAATTTCGGTTTTGATGAGTAGAAAAATCATATGCTGGTATCACCCAAAAATTCCTCTTCTGTAGAAAGCCCTAATTTCCACATCGAAACTGAAAATGATTGAAATTGAATTCCGCATCGACAGAAAGATGCACCTTTCAATGGAGAGTCATCCTAGCATACTTTTGCTGAAAATATGTGGAGGAAGATCCACAAAATAGGAATCCATAGTTTCTGTAGCTGCACAATGTCTTCTTCTCAGGTTAGCTCTGATACCATGTTTGTTTTTCAACATTTAAGCTAGCATTATGTTAGGATCTTTTCACTAAGAGAATAACAAGCACAGCAATAACATAAGCACATCACATGAGACAAGAGACACAAAGAGTTTTGATAGGGGAAACCATAAATGGAGGAAACCCCTCAACTTCCTCTAAGATAGCATCACCACAGGATGTGAAACCCAAAACAGTAAGATGACCTCCCAACACAACAGCAGCCTTCTGTCTTCTGTCAAGCCAAAGTATTTCCTTCTCCAAAGGTGCGCCACACTTGAGAGAGCAAGTGATGTAATTCACAAGTGATAAATAGAGAGACTGTCACTCTCTATTTATATTCTTCCGTTGACTTGAAGTGCACTCAACCATGTAGGCTTAACTTACAATTACTTACTCGAGCCTACACCTTAATTAGTGTATAATAACCCAAGTGCCCCGAAACTGTGGGGACTTACCTAATGACTTGATATGACTTGTTTACATTATTAATCCTCCCGATCGGAACATTGAGGCATGACCACATGACTCAAATACATAATACAATACATAGAATACATAGAAGAATACATTCCGAAGTTACATATACATCAACAGCCCTAAATTACAACAATTGTAACAACCGCGGCAGGATGAAAGTAGGAAATATAGGGAAACTGTTAATTGACCCAGAAATAGTAATATCCTCAGATCATAGCCATACATGAGTAGTAGCACATTATTTTCTTCCAAATCTGTCGCCTTCTATTACAACTAACCTTGTACATCCTTTCCTGGAGTAATATACTAAGAGCGCATTCTTTCGGAAATGTTAGGATGGGTGGCGATCAGCTTACGTGATGAGTGTCCATCCCCTCCTTGGAATGTCTAGCCTACTATATCTTCATTCTCTATATCTCATAATACCTTTATAAACCATCATATGTCAGCATATTTAAAGATATAAATCCTTAATTACCACAATCATAAGTACTGATAAAATAAAACAATAACCAACCATACCTTGGTGACTTGAGGAGCAGAGTGTTGGAAAAACATCTATTTAGCGGGATCAATAGGGTAGGATAAGGTAAAAATGAGTGGATAAATATGGTAAAAAAGGGGTCATTTTTAGGCCCAACATCTCCCCCCAACTGCCTTGCTGCATGTCCTCATGCAACAACCTCCATTAATCCGAATTTGAATCTTGCACTCTTCTTTCTTCATGGAGAGAAGAGAAGATGTAGGAGAACTCAGACATTCCTTATTTTCCTATGAACCTTCTATGGGCAACCCAATATCTCCAACATTGCTGCTTCTCTATCTTGGTTAGTGAGAAATCCATCCTGTATGGTTTTGATGGCCACCAAATGAGGGGAAATTTATATTTCAGGCCCAGCCAATTAGCCCCACACTCCCTAATACATCCAACATAACCCTCAACCCTGGAAAGTTCCTGTTCAAAATTTCTAAAATAATAGGGGTCTCTGTTCCTGAGGGTAGGAGAGGAAACCTTCCATCTGTGCTTACTTCCTTCCAACGCTGCTTGTTGGTGTATAGAAATATGGTTGGTACAGGTAGAAACAACCCCTTCCTGTAGCTCCATTATATGTCAAGTTTGGATGGGGCATGAAAGTAGACCCTGGTGTCGAGCAAGGAACGGCCGAGGATTTTGAGGTTCACTCCGAATCCACAGGTTAGAGTGGGCTTCATTGTGGGAAAAAGTTTTAAAGGACCTTTCCCACTAAGCATGATTGCTCAAAGAAGAGGCAAAATCCCTCAACTGAACATCTCCTAAAAAAGGAATAGGGTTTGAATGGCAGTCCAAAGGACAAGACATTTCATGCAAATATAGCTTGCACAACAAATTATGGTCTTCATAGTTACTTCTCAAAAATGTCTCTAAGAATTTTGTTGAGGTTTCTATCTCGTATGTTCTTCCTTCTTTCACAGCCCTTAATTTAAACCACACAAATTGTTCAAATAAAAACATAGGGTGAGAAGAAGAGGGTATTCTAGTGCCTAGGATTTCTTGAGAGAGAGAGCATACATCTAATATTTTTCCTTCTGTATAGACTGGAACTTTTTCAGCTCCATTAGTTCCTTTTGTAGTTCTTCCTCTCAAAGTCTCTGGGTCATGCGTTCTTCTTCCCATTTCTCCTCCAATCTTTTGATGGTCTTTTTGCGTTTAGTGAGGGAAACCATCCCTCCTTGATATTATTTCACTTGGTTTTTCCACTTTCTTACCTCCATTCTCAAAATTGAGATCTCTTCTGTGGGGTTCAGGGTTTCTTCTTCTTCAAGATACTCCTCCTTGTCAGAATCCAGGTCAATAAAATTTTGAAGAGATGTAGTCCAAAATTTGTCACCTGATGTGCCACATTGGACATTCTACGCATTTGAAGTTATTTCTAGGCGTACTGGTTCTTGTGTAACAGCAACCCATCCTGGAATTTATTTAGCAACAACTTCCACAACTTCTGGAGATGCTGGTTCTTGTGTAACAACATCTTCTTTCTGAGGTTCTCCTTTGGAAACTTTGGCAACTGGCTATGAGGATGTTGGTTCTTGTGGAGCAACTTCCTCCTACATTTTAATTTCATTCTCTACCTTATCATCAACTACTATCTCAGCTAGGGACTGTGAGGCTACTGGTTCTTGTGTGACAAAGCCCTGTTCTTCTTTTTCCTCATGCTGCTGAGATCGGATGTCTTATTCAGTATGCAGCTGTTCCTCAAGGATTTCAGTATCACCTAAGGGTTGTGGTTGAACTTGTTCATCTTCACCCAAATCCATATCAAGAATGACATCCACTTCAGGGTTGGCCTCTTGTTGCATCCCCAGAGTCTCTTCTGCAACTTTCAAGGATGTTGGTTCTTGTATGACAACATCCTGATTTACTTCTTCATTTCCCTATTGTTGTGATTCCAATTTCGGTATCTCTATGTCCTAAGACAATTCTGAGGTCATAGTACAATTTTCTTCATTAAATTCCAGAGTGCCTTCAGTCCCTGGTTCTTCTTCTCTCACTTGGACAGCCGCTTGGACAAGAACATTCAAGGATGTTGATTCTTGTGTGACAGCATCCTGTTCAACCTCATAATTATTTTGTTGTTGTATTTCTATGTCTATTATTTATGTGTCATGAGAGGATTTCGGGGTCTCAGTGCAATCTTCATCCATAAAATCAGGAATAAATTCATCCTTTGATTCTTCTATCCCAGGGTTAGTGGAAATTTTGACAGGAATATTCAAGGATGTTGGTTCTTGTGTGACAACATCCTTCTCATATGAAACTTCCTTCTCCTGAGGTTTCTCTTGGAGAATTTCACCACTTCTCGGATTGGTAACTTCATCAGGAATATTTAAAGATGTTGGTTCTTATGTGACAGCATCCTGTTCATCTGCAATTTCCTTCTCATGGAGTTCCTCTTTGGGAGTCCCATCATCTCTTAAATCAGGTTGTCCCTGTCCTTCCATAGTTGTAGGTGTAGACTGTTGTGTTGTAAAGGCATGAATTATAACCTTATAACCCGACTCATCAAATATTTCTCCACAGGTAGGACAAATCACTCTTTCTTCCTCATTGCCAGCCTCGGTAAGATTTGATCCTTCCAATTGATCTGGAACTTCAACCAATGTGTGCAACTTTCTTTCACCCTGTTTTCTGCACACTTCTTTCCAATTTTCCAATTCTTTTCTGAGTGCTTGGACTTCCTCTTTTAATAGCCTATTTTCGAGCAGAAGTCCTTCAATTTGAGGTTCTTCCTTGACTGGCCCCTGTGGGGCATTAATTGGTTTGGGTTTAAGAATGGGGAACTCAATTTGTGCTTATAAGGTTTCCCATATTTCCCTTGCTGCTTCTACTGCTGCGACTGACCTGGTTCTTTTCACACATATTTCATTAAATTTGTAATTATTTAGTTGATCTAGAATTTAGAACTTCCGCTAGATTGAGTTATTTCAAAATGAAGAAAGTCATATCCTTTGAATCCTTACATAATTTATATTAATACTCTTTATAGTTTGTATTTAATATTAAGTTGATTAAATTATTTTATGACATAATACCAACATTGTATTTGTTACTACAACAATTATAAATATTTCCATAGTAATTATTTTTGTCTTTGCTGAGTATGTTGTTTTATTTTTGGAAGGTGGCACCACTTATAATCAAAATGAGAAAATATTTTATGACTTTAAAGTCTAAGTTTTACCCTTGTAATGTATAAAATAAATTATGAATTAAGATGGAAACATAATTTATTGTTGTTGTTGTTGGTAGTGGTAGTGTATAAAAAACTAAGTTGGTGAATGTTTGCTTTATGAATAATAGATTAACATGAGAAATTTATAACCTATAAATTTATTTAATGATATTGATGTTAGTAAAGGATCATTTATTTATTAATATTAAGTATTTTAACAATCAAAATCAATTATGAACTAGATTAGCATTAGTGCAGTACAGTTTCATTTTTTTCATATACAAGAGGAAATGGTTTCATATACAAGAGGAAAGGGGGAAAACCATCTGAACTAAAATTTATTGCAAGTGTTCGTTATTTATTTATGAAGTATTTCAACAATGTGTTTAATTGAAACGAGCTTATTTATATTGAAAATATAGATATATTACAATATTTACATTATCATTAAGATTTTATATCATCTAATAATTTATGTTAGGGTACGGAGGAATCAAACCACCATTGTCCTGCGTGTAATGCAAGTGCTCTTCCATTGAGCTAGCACCCTTTACAACATGAGGGGAGAGGGACTGTGTTAACACCTAGATTACACCTTTCTAATCCTCTGTGACAAATCAAAATGATGAAAGTCTTAGAATTTGATTCATTACATAATTTCTATTAATATTATCTATAGTTTGTATTAAATGGTAAGTTGATTAATTTTATGTAATGACATTAATATTGTATATGTTACTATGATTAAGCAATTGAATTATAATTTGATATGGTAACTAGTACATTGTTGGTGTTGAGTTCCTATACTAGTAGAAGGTTGGCACAATTTTAGAATGACCCATTTAAAAACTATTTAATGACATAATACAAATGTTTTTGTTACTATAACAATTTTATTTCCCAACATAGCAAGTAATATTGTATGTGTTGAGTATCATGTTGTAATATATTAGAATGTTGGAAACATTTTACAAGTGACAAGAAAAACTATTATATATTAAGTGCTACTATGCTAAGTTTATTATTTTAACGATCAAAATCAATTATACATGAAAATAGAAATATAATCTATTCATATTACTATTATTTATATTTTCTAATAAAAGTTAAGTTGATCGATGATTATATCACGAAAAATAGATGGTAGAAGATTTTTTTACATATTATTATTAAAGTTATTTAATGACATTAATAATCAATGTTTGTTGCTATTATTATATTGGAATTTAATTTAATTGAAATTATGTTAATTAATTTGTCTGGGTTGAGTTACCATAGTAATTCTAAGCCTTTTTTAGTATGATGTTTTATTTTTAGAAGTTGGCACCACTTGATAGTGTACAAGAAAAAATATTATATGACTTAGAGTAAAATAGGTTTTATCTTAGTAATGATTAAAATAAATTATGAATTAGAATAGAGATATAATTTTTTATTATTATTGTTGGTGGTGGTAGTGTATTAAAAACTAAGTTAATCATATACAATATCCATTATATCCATCTAATCTCATATACCAAAAATTCATGTATTCAAAATTGCATGAATTCATATATCATATCCATCTAATCTCCTTATATTTAGTGAAGCAAATCAATTACAACTTGTACACCACATTTATTTATCGTGGTCTTCCTACAATCTTCTTTCTTTTGCATCCATGCCCAAACTATGGTATTAAATGGAATATATCCATGTCATGTGCCATCAATGTTTGGTACCAAATATTGTTCTAAAATTTTCCCTGAACTAGGCTTCTATCAATCAACCTTTACATGAAGAGTCTCACTTTCATCATTCTAGAATATATATGAGGTGGTTTTTGCCATCTAAATCATCTCTCCTTCATCCTTGGTTCATGATCTAACTAGCAACATCTTTCATTTATGAACTTCAATCATAGGATTGAATCTTGGCTTTATTTTGTTGCACTTGGGTCCAACATATACCAATTCATCCATCACATTATCAAAATATCCATCCATAATATTTATATTACATGAAGTACATTATGATGAGCATTAAATCTCACATGGATTAAATTGTCTTTATGATGCAATATATTTGATCATAATGTCTAACATGAATTAAAGCTAACATGATGTTACTACTTAATGAATGATTTTTTGGATTAAGTTATGTGAAATATTTTTAGTCCACAATGAGTTTTTCATGGTTCCTGTAACAAGCATGATTGGAATGTCCACTCAAAACGTTGGTCTGAAAAATGATCACACAGTTTAATCCAGAAAATCAATCACAATGATGACAAACTGATAAAACCTTTACCCTCAAAATGTTAGTAAGGTATTTATTGAGTATAAGTTAATATACTAGTACAAATTTGGCACCAATTTAAAGTTTACATGAGAAAATATAATTATGAATTTGAATGCAACATAGTAGTACAATTAAATTTATATCAACTATAATAACGGATAATAGGGAAAACTCACTTCAAACCTTATTGCAAGTGCCCTACATTTATTCACAAAGAAAGTCTATAAGATGTTTTAAGGTGCATTCGCATAAAGTATCATCACATGAATTAACATTGAAGTTGAACCAAAATTTTCGTATATGTAGCAAGTAATATAAAATTCCTCAAATGGTAGCTTGAAGAGAATATTTGATATACTACAAATATTGACAACTTTTTCTTCATGTATATTAATTAGTCATTCAAAAAGCAAAATTACATTCATGAATCATCTCCACCTAATATCCTTATATTTTCTCAAGCAGATCAAGTACAGCTTCAGGATGAAGATTTCCACAGTTAATCATTATGACAACGAGAGTTTCTGGAATTAAATTACGTGTATTGAAACGTCCCTACATTTTGAGTGGACACTCCACCAATCATCAGGGGAACAAAATGAAAAGCTCAAAGTGGTATTGAAGAGAGTGAGCAAAAGCTAATAATAAATAAGGTAATGGTTTTGTACATGCATTAATGAATACAATTATGCACATTTGATATAGTGAGATGTTGTGTTGATCTAAAAGACAAATTGAAAAATTAAAATTTGAATGGTGTTATCTAATTCGCATAAAGTATCATCACATGAATTAACATTGAACTTGAAGTGAAATTTTCATATATGCAGTAAATAATATAAAATTCATTAAAAAGTATCTTGAAGAGTATTTATTATATTACAAATATTGAAAATTGTTTCTTCATGTAAGTCATTCAAAAAGCAAAATTACATTCATGTAGCATCTCCACCTAATCTCTTTATATCCGCTCAAGCAGATCAAGTACAACTTGTACACCACATTTATTTATCTTGGTCTTCTTGGAATTTTCTTTCTTTGGCATCCATGCCCAAACTATGGTATTAATTGGAATAGATCTAAGTTCTGTGTCATCAAGATTTGGTACCCAATATTGTTCTGAAACTTTTCCCTTGTATTTCCCTGAGCTAGGTTGCCACCAATCAATATTTACATGAAGAGTCTCATTGTCATCATCCTGGAAGATATCTGAGGTGGATTTTTCCATCCAAATCATATCTCCTTCATCCTCTTTTCCTGATATAACAAGAAATATTTTTCCTTTCTCAACATCAATTCTAGGATAGAATGTTGGCTTTGGCTTGTTGCACTTGGGTCCAACATATACCGGTTCATTTGTCACATTATCAAAATCCCCATCCATAATACTTGATATTGCATGGAGTGCATTACCATCAGTGTTAACATTTTGCCTCGTCTTGGGCAAAAAATAATCAGAAGAAGAATCACTTTCATCCAAACCCGACTTCTTATACCCAAAGTGTACCCAGGCCTCGATGCTTTCTTTTAGTAGCTTTGATGCACTGCTCACAAGATCTGAGATCTTTGTTGTTAAGGCCTGAATATCCCTGCGACGTTGTTCCCTGACCTCTGGTGGACTCTCAGGAATTGTGCGAAGTTGAAGCTCTGCAATCTGAGCCTCATGTTATGCTTTCATCTTCTCTATCTAGCTTCGATACTGTTGTGCATAGTATTTCACCTTGACTATTATTTGCTTCGGTTCTTCTTCAGCCTACATGTCGAAGTCAGGGAGACTTCGACACGCCTCATCCAATACTCGCGCCAGTGCATCCTACTTTCTTTCTTCTTCCCTCTTCTTCTGTTCAGCTTCTTCCAACTACGCTGTGAGGCTCTCACTTTGCTTCGTGGTATTTTCCACCTACCTGTGTGAGTAGCTGTCGCATTCTCGAATCTCTTTCATGATTTCCAATTGACAAAAATGCAGCTCCGGCATAGACAACTTGGTGTAGTCTATATCAAATGTCATACTCATCTGCGAGCGAGACACCGCATTAGTTATTATGAGGGTTGCACTTGGTACTTTTCCTCTATTATTTCTGGCTGGCCATTGCCTCGTATCTGGCTGCGCACCTACCGGGGCACTTCTTGTTGCAGTGCCAGTCACTGATCTTTCTGCTAACTCCTTCAGTTCTGTAATTCGCTGCGCTATACCAGTGAGCGCATCAAGGTGCGTAGTTGCAAACTCTAACCATTTGCTGGTTAATACTTCTGTGGACTTTGTCAAAGCCTAATAAAGCTCTTCCATCATCACAGTGGGCTCTTTGACGATATTATTTGCCTTTGACACCTTCGCTTTCTTTCTGGGATAAGGCTTAGTCACTTCCTCTGCCTCTTGAGACTTGTGCTTATCTGGGCGATTGGGGTCTGAGATGGTTTTGACTGATTATTCCTCTTCTTCATCAGCTCCGTCATCGCCACCATGGTCATCTCCGCTCTGCTGCAACTCACTTTGTTCTTTGCTTTCTTCTAGTGGGTCACTCTGCGGCGGCTGACTAGGACCTGCACCCACATCTGTTACTAGAGGAACTGGTATGTTGGGCCTTGTTCCTGCGTCCTTCATCCATTCATCCAGCCACTGCTTGACTACTGTGAGGATGTCTTTCTGGGTCACCACGTATGGCAACTTCTAGCATCCATGTTTATCATCTGCACGAGCCTGGATGAAGAAATTGTGCATGTCATCCTTGAAGTTGGCCACTCCCGCATACTGAGAAAATAGCTCCTTACTAATCCGCGGTGTTTTCAGGATCTCATACGAAATGTTCATCGCATAGAAGATGAACACGTAGTTCGTCATCTACTGTAAGGCTTTGTCCTGCGAAACCCAAAGAGATGCATACCTTTCTACACCAGGCATTTGCGGATGCACATCGACAAACTATGCCTCGGTAGGTTCTCTCCATCCTACCAGTGCAATAAGCACTATCAACCATGAGTAATGAAAGGGTCTACCTTTCTCCTATGCATCTCGGACATCTTCGAGGAATTCCCTAGCAATGTACTCTGCCCATTTGTAACTGTAGCCTTCAGCACAGTTCGTAGCAATACTGACAATCAAGGCAGGTACTTCATTCGGTCTGCACTTCTGCATTAGTTTGCATGCTAGGAGTTCTACGGCGAAGCGAATGTTTTGGTGCCAAATTGTCGAGGTTTGATATCCTCGCTTTCCTTTCGTTAGGCCGAAGCGGTCCTTCATGTGCTGCGCAAGCTTCGTATCTTCGTGCTTGCCAATGAATTCAATTCTAGGATAAGGCCCTTCCTTCGACAAGCCTGTAATCCTATGAATTAGCTCTCCATCAATAGGAATTTTCTTGGTTCCTATCCATAGGTTCCCATCATGCATCATCGCCAATAGATGCTTGACCACCACGGTAACCTGCGTGCTGCGAGCAAAGTGGGGGACATTCAACATCTTCAACAAGCCAGCTTTCTCCAAGCCAACAGCCCACTGTTTCACTTCCAGTAGCGTCGTACCGGCCTTCGGATAATGGACAGAGTGCAAGTATGTACCAGGTGTGAACTGCAAAAATTTCCCACGATCATTTGTATCGTGGTCTGCGTACTTGAGCTGGTCTATTTTTCCTGTCATCATTCCGACCAACTGCACACCCTATGGCAGTGAAGGGGTGCGTAATGTGAACTTGGTTGTCCACCGAGGTGGATGAAATCCTGGTCGAATAGGCGGAAGATATGGTGGACGCTACGATGCAACGTTCTCATCCTCACCGAAGTCTTCAAAACCTTCAGGTGGGAGCTCTGCGGAACCAACAGGATTCATCTCGGGATCCTCCAGTGTCTTTCCGGATGGCTTGTGTCTTTCTTCATTCCGCTTAGAGCGAACTCCTGGCTTAAACTTCTTCCTGCTAGATCCTGTCTGCATTGGTTGAGTCAGTGCTGGGGGAGTCTCTTCACAAGGTACAGATGCAGGTGGGTTGCTCATAAGGTTCTGCAGACCCCTCTATCTGAATTCTCTCAACAATTCATGAACTTCGCGATCAGCTGACATGGACTCAACTCAAGAAAATGCGTAATGCGAAATTCGTAGGTATTGGTGTCTTCTTATAGAATCCAATGACCAACTCTGCCATAAATGTGCATTAAATACACCAAATCTGATAGAGCGGCTGTAGATCTTGTCCATATGGCGCTAGATTTCCCAAAATCTCATCATTACAGGCAGTTAATGCAGTTAACGTACCAGCACCGCCAAATCTGATTTTTTCCAATGGTCGCATTTTAATCTTCGACACACATTTCTTCTTCAGCACAACCACTAACTTCATCTTTACCACAATAAGGACCTTCGACACAGTATTGACCTTCGACACTGCGTAAATTTTCCAACAATCTGTTGAAGCTCTCTGAGAACAGCTTCATTATAGTCTAGTACCCAATTTCAACTATTCTTGCTACTTAGACTCTCCTTCTTGCTATTACTTCTGATCAGGGGGTACAGGCTTGTCCCTGTACTCCTTTAATCTACTTCCATTCACCATGGAGGGAAAAATTTCTCCATTCAATTTAGCTAACGGGACTGCACCACCATCAGTAACTTTCTGAACTATGTATGGTCCTTTCCAATGTGTCTTGAACTTACCTGGGAACTTCATGAATTTACTGTTGTACAAGAGCACAAGATCACCATTCTGAAAATGCTTCTTCTTAATGTGTCGATCATGCCATGCTTTTTCTCTAGCTTTCTGTACTTGCTGCTGGAAACCTGCAATGAATCTGTCTTCTTCTAGTTCTAGTATCTTTTCCATCCTTTCATTCAACATAGTTGGATCATCCATCTCTATGAAGGCATATATTCTGAGGCTAGGAACAATGTGCTCCATGGGAATAACTGCTTCCTGTCCATATACCAGCCTAAAAGGTGTATGGCCTATCAACTTCTTGCAAGTGGTTCTATAAGCCCATAATACTGTTGGAATTCTAAGATCCCAATCATTTCTGTTAACATTGCAAACCTTTGTCAGAGCGTGCTCAAGGATCTTGTTAAAGGCTTCGACAGTTCCATTTGCTTGAGGATGGTAGGTAGTACTCTTTTGATGATATACTTGAAATTCTTTGGTCAATGCTTCAATAGTCTTATTCAGAAAATGTGATCCTTGATCACTCATAAGGATTCTATGACATCCAAACCTCGACAAGATTTTATCAAAGATGAACTTCGTAGCTGTAGCAGCACTACAGTTCTTGACTGGTTGAGCTTTGGCCCAACAAGTAAGGTAATCAGTTGCTGTAATAATGTATCTTGCTCCATATTTATTTGCAGGGGGATTGATTGGTCCAACAAAATCAACAACCCATTTTTCAAATGCTTGTAAAGTTACCTATGGAACCAGAGGCATCTCATCCCTTCAGGATGGTTTTCCTATCCTCTGACAGATATCGCAGCTGTGGCAATACTCTCTTACATCCTTATGAATCATAGGCCACCACAATCAAGCTGTCAGAATCTTCTGTGCTATAGCTTTTCCTGCATAATGACCTTCTGCTGCTCCAGAATGTGCCTCATCCAAAATCAATGGCTTTTCATGCTCCAGGACATAGCTGCACAGTATTTCATCTAGTCCCATCTTATATAGTTGTCCTGCTATCAAGGTAAAGTCAACTGCTCTAACCACCAGCTGATTCTTCTGTTGTGTTGTCATCTCAGAGGGTGCAAAACCTGTAGACAAGTACTGAACAATATCCTGAAAATAGTCATCAACCATCTGGATGGAAAACAACTGGGCATCAGGAAGACCTTCGTCCAAACTAGTGGGCTCTTGTCCTGACTCGAGCCTCGACAAGTGGTCAAGCCCTAGGTTAAGTCTTCCTAGCTTGACTATGATCTCAAATTCATACTCCTAAAACAAAATCAGCCATCTACATATCTTTCCACCTAACATAGGCTTGTTAACCAAATAATTCAAAGCAGAATGTTCAGTGAACATCTTGAAATGAGATCCTAACAAATAATGTCAAAATTTCTGCAAAGCATAAACCATAGCTAGACCTTCTCATTCTATTGTAGTATAATTATTTTCTTCCGTGGAAAATTTTCTACTTGCAAAAGCAATAGGGTGATCAATATTACCTTCACCTGACTGAGCCAATAATACACCTAAAGCAATGGAAGATCCATCGACATGAACATGAAACTCCTTATTCCATTCAGGGAATACTAAGATAGGGGCAGTTACCATCTTTTCCTTCAAAATATCCAAGCTTTCCTGACATTCAGGTGTCCACTCAAACTTAATATCTTTCTTCAATTTCTTTTCCATAGGGGCTGTAATATGAGCATATACTTTAATGAATTTCCTATAATATCCAGTATGACCAAGCGAAGTGCGAAGTTGCTTAATAGACTTTAGAGGTGGTAAGCTCACAATAATGGCTATCTTCGCAGGATCCACCATCAATCCTTGCTTGCATACAATGTGGCCTAGAAAAATTCCAAAAGGTGCACAAAAGATACACTTCTTCAGGTTCAATGAAATCTGATGCTGTCTACACTTGTCTAGCATAAGTCTTAAACTGGATATATGGTCTTTTAATAACCCAAAGATGGTCCATTCATCAAAGTAAACTTCCAAGAACTTATGAATAAATTCCTTAAATGCAAATATGACTACTCTGGAAAACATAGCAGGTGCATTCTTCAATCCAAAGGGCATAACAGTATACTGAAAAGATCCCATTTTTGTAGCGAAGATTATTTTATGTTGATCCTTTGGAGCAATTCTGATCTGATGGTAACCTGAAAATCCGTCAATGAAAGAATACACTTCTTGACCTCCGACATTGTCTAGAAATTCATCTGTAAAGGGAGTAGGAAAAGGATCATGTAAACAGGCATCATTCAGCTTCCTCAGGTCAACATAGATTCTGATTTCTCCCTTGGTATTCTTTTCTTGTACCACCATAGGGCTGACCCATTCGGACTCTTCGATAGGCTCAATGATTCCTACAGTGAGCATCTTATCTAGCTCCATACTGACTTTTTATTTATACTTAGGATTCATCCTATAAGGGCGCTACTTCATAGGCTTCGCATCAGCTTTCAAAGGGATTTTTATCACTCCTATATCACCAAGGATACCTTTCGTTTCTGAGAACTTCATCGAAAACAAGTCCTAATACTCATGGAGGATTTCAGTCACTTTGCTCATCATTTCTTCATCCCAATAATCTCCAATGGTAGCGTACTTAGGCATTTCTTCTGATCCAATGTTTACTTTCCTTGTCTTTAAGGGTTGAGTTACTTCAAGTGCTTCGACTGGTGGTCCATGTACTTCACAATGTCCTTCTGAGTCAGGAATATTAATGTTGTGAGGGTCATCGTCTTCATCAATGGCGAGGTTATAGCATTCTACTGCATTAGCTTCTTGTTCCTTCCAATCAGGTTGGTACTCGGCTATTTCTTTATCATCAAACACCTTAGTATGGAGCAACCTAATAGCTGCGTCCAAAGCAGGGAAAACCTCATTAATAGAAAATGTAAGTACAAAACTATCAATAAGGCTATCCCAACTTACAATACCATGGAGAAGCTCAACCTCCGCATACCATTTCTTTGCTACGGGTTCCAGAGTGTGTACAAACCTATGTACCCATTCTTCACAAGGTACATGCTTCCATGCTTCATAAAACTACTCCAAATGTTCCTGAGGGCTAGTCTTACCATTAAATCTGCTTCGCACCTCCTGATATTGATCCATGAATCTCAGGCGAAGAAACTTTTGAAAAGATCCCCAACTATGAATATACTTTTTATGACCATTCCACCATCTGGCAGCTGCGGCTTTGAATATTGAATCTAGAGTCTCCATTTTCTGGGAATCTGGTACTTGCTCTAAGAATTGTACAATAAAATCTTATGGGTCTGTCAAGCCATAAAAAGTAGGTAAGACTCTTGTCTGTGAGCCAACCCATCTGAGAGACTTGGAAATTCTTACACATCGATGTCCATGTAGCTCATAAAGTATATTCTACCAATTCTCTAGACCTTCATCTGAATCAGTCATGCAATAACTGTCACACTGCCAATCCATTATACCTTCAGCAGTAGGGTTAACATAGTCTTCTTCTTTCACTGTGATGTTGTAAATATGATCCAAAACATCTTGATCTTCATCTCTAACAGGATCTATGTACCTTTATCCTCGAGAAGGGTCCAACGGCACTATGACTCTCAAGCCTTTTCCTTCAAAAGTCATCTATCTATTCTTAAGGTTGATTACTAAATAATTGTCTATTGCCCATTCAATTCCTAGCAACGCTGGATAGGGGTTTCTATCATCAATTATTTCAATGACTTTGAAATCTTCTAAGGTACTGACTCCATCAATATCCACTGGTACACTAGGGAATCTTCCCAAGGGCACAATCTTCTGCTGATTGGCTAATCTTAGCTGTATAGGGGACCATTCAAGCGTATTTTTTCCCATTTGTTCCCATGTCTGCTTAGTTAGGACATTTACTTCTAATCCTAGGTCTAAAATGATATCAGCCATGTCATAATCTCCTATCTGAGCATGCAATCTCATTTCTCTTCCAGTCCTTCTAACTCTATTAACAGTTTTTCCTCTATGAGAGCTTCACTGAGGTTCGCAAGATGCAATAAATTTCTGTAACTCATTCAAAGAATTCCAATTTCTTAATAGCTTCATACAACTCTGTAAAAATGATGTCAGTGTACTTACTTGATCTGGCGCAGCTTCTTGGAACTGTAACTGCTGTTGATGCTGTTGCGTAGTTGCTACTGATGTTCTCGGATCAGCAAAGTCTTTTTTAGCTTCCATAAATGTTCCTTTTTCTCTTCCAACATTGAAGGCTGGAATTTTATTTCGGGTCTTACGGACCCAAGCCTTGTTAGGTTATTTCCCCTTAGTCTGAACTTGCGTCGTAGCTCCACTCCTTGTAACAACGTTAATGGCTAGGACAGGTCTTTTCTCTACAGCAATCATCTAAAAATTCTGAGTAGGAGCACCATTTCTTTCTTGTATCTTGGCTTTTAACTGTGGGCATTGCTCAATCACATGATCTACTCCTCTGCAATATCGACATGTCGTAGTTGGGTTCTGCAGTCTCTACTTACATGTCCTACCTGATTACAATTATAGCAAATAACCTGGCCTCGTCCTCTTCCAGGAATACCACCATGACCTCGACCTCTGAAATTACCTCGACCTGATGTACTACCACAGTAACCATATCCATCATTGCCTTGTGCATCGGGTTGTACCCTATAAGCATCATAGGTTCTCTCTCTCTTGAGGTCAAAGCTGTGACATTCATCTTCATTGTGTCCAACTGACTTACAGAACTTGCAGTAGGGATTCTTAGGTACTTAAACATATCTCTGCAGCAGATAGAAATACTCAGGTCGATGCTGGCCAGTTGTTCTACAGATCTCACAATATAGGACATTAGGGTTAAACGAGTTTGGTGCACCAGTATTCAGATAGTTTCTTAATGCAGGACACTGTTCTTTGTCATGACCTTCTATCTTACATCGTGTACACCAAACCCCTTCTCGAAGAGATTTCCCTTTTTTCCTGTCGCGAAGCTCCAAAGCCATTTCTGCTAACTGTGCTTGTATTTGGGCTATTCAAAATTATCTCCAATAGGAGTTGTTTCAAGTTTCATAGCAATTTCCAACGCCTCTTGCTGATCAGCAACCTTCTCTTGCATAAGTGGAGTCCTGATATGAGGCAATAGTGCTACAATGAACCATTCTTTATGCTATTCTGGGCCAATGGTGAAACTAAATTGATCCAACAGAACCTTGAATCTCTTATCAAAGTCCCAAACTGATTCACCTCACTTCTGCTGAATTTCTTTCAGTTCAGTTATACACTGTGACTCTGATTTAGGCTTCTTGATTTCTTTGATCATTGCTTTTTTAATATCAGCCAAGGCATAGTTTTGAGTATTGGAAAACTTCATAAACCAGGTCAGATCTCGGTCTCTAAAAGAGGTGACCAGTTGCGCTCTTCTTGTATTTTGATCCATAATATTCTTAGTAGTCCAAACAGCTTCGCATAAGCACCAAAACTGCTCTGGATCCTCTGATCCAGTTCCTTTAAAGACTGGGAGATTGATCTCATCATTCACATGGGCCATAGTGGATCGAGGGGGGGGGGAGGAGGGGGAGGAGGAGGGGGAAGACTGGTAACAGGAGGAAGGGAACTTTCTGAGGTAGACTAACCTGCGACAGGACTACTCAGGCTAGGGTTACTTTCAGACTGCGACGGGTTCTCAGGGATAACAGATCTTCGTTGTGGAGTTATAGGAGGGTTTCTAACAAAAGGGGTTTCTTCGGATTCATATTCCTCTGGACTTAATGGGGTATAATTGGTATTCTGGACTAGGGTATAGGAATCAAGATTTCTCTTGTATCTTTTACCGTTGCGAAGCAAACCACTTTGCTCATCGAATTCACTTTCGCTTCCAAACATAGGTTAGTAGCAATAAATCTAGCAATATGATTCAATAAGCAATATGCCTTTCTCAGCCAAGGGAATTTTAATTTTTAGACTTAATGAATTCAGGTACTTACCCCTTGGTCCTTTGAAAAACTATCTTTCTGCTTCAATGAAAGAAGTATGTGTGTTAATGGCGAACTCTGTCACAAATGTTTCAAGGGTTCGCATTGTCCATAAGTCAATAGCTCTTGATATTGTGTTGTTAACACTTTTCAATAGCTTAATTCTTTCTGGGGTCCAAGCAGGAGACTGATCTTATTTGAATTTTGTCTATCTTTCTGTCAACCTGGATAACCACTGGTGCAATTCTATGTGGATACTACCAAAGAAAATTTCATAAATATCAGTAAAAATGTACCTTTGCAAGAAGTCATCTGAGCTACGAAGAGGATCCTTATTCTCTTGTTCAACAAATTTCAGATAAGTATCTTCAATCCAGTCACTGATTTCTTTTACTGAGGGCCTCCAAAACATATCCTTCCAGGTACGACGTAGATCCCTCTTGAAGCAGATATTGTTTCAACCGGCAACGGAACCAATTTGTTGCTAATATCCCTCTTAAATCAGATATTGTTTGTCCCGGCAATGGAACCAATTTGTTGTGCTTAGGGTAGACCCAGGTTCTTATACTCTTATCTTCGCACCAACAAAGAGACCCACAATGTTGGCCCTTTCGGAAACAACCTACGAACAGGTTGCAATCTCACCCGAAACAGCTATGGGGTGCCACAGAATCAGGTTTCTGCAGGAAAACGAGGGATATTATTGTACCTTTAGCCTTAAAAAATAATAATCATGCAATACAGAGCTTCGACATTCACTTAAATAGCTTTTCAGTTTAGATAAAAGATAGTTTCTTGCTTAACCCTTAACTGGGAATTCATAGCAAAGTTAATACTTAGCAGTTTATCTTACTTTATCATTCATCTACTTATCAAATGCATAAAAACATAACAGAAACAACATAAAATAACCACCACAACACAAGATATACATGGTTCACCCCCAATGTAGGGGCTACGTCCACAGAGCTGCGTTTATATTCAACAATTTACAAACAACACAGTTCTGATCTGCGCACTTAGCTGCAAATCCTTCCTTCCAAAACCCTTTGTGCACTCAGTTGCAGAGGTCATCCATGCACTCAACTGTAGAGGTCGTCCACACACTCAGCTGGGACTTGACCGTAACCCTAAAATAGGCCTTAGCTTCTTCGCATCAAATTATCATCATAACCAAAAACCTTCAAACTCCTTGACATAAGTGCCTATTTATACAAGTGCACTATTACAATACCATGGGATTAAATCATGGGTCATTTACAAAAATATGGGCTTGGACCCAACCCTGAAACCCCTAAGACTATTTTGGACCGCAACTCCACTTACAAGCTTCACACCAAAACCGCAGAGTTGCCAAAATTAAGGACCTTTAAGGTCCGAGCCCCAACAGTCACATTATCAAAATCCCAATCCATAATACTTGATATTGCATGGAGTGCATTACCATTAGTGTTAACATTTTTCCTCGTCTTGGGAAAAAAATCATCAGAAGAAGCATCACTTTCATCCAAGGGTGTATGGTCATTGTAGATTCCATCTAATGCATCAAGAACTCTTTTCCAATAATCTATTTTTTTATTCCATTCCTCTGTAACAATTGGTGAATTCTCATTGCCAATAGTCTCTTTCCACATTTTTATGTATGATGTTATTCCTTCCTTTAGTTATTTTAAATAAACATCGTTGTCTTTGGGACGTAAGAAAGATGCCTTCCCTATGGGCAATATAGGATGACCGTCATCATCTATATTCCACAACTCAACTGGTTCTGACCACACAATGTCTTTGATGGATTCTTTATACCTCATAACTGGAACATCATTGAGTACAAGAAATTGGAAGTACTGGACATTAAAATTTCCAACTAGTGCATTTTTCCCCTCCTTGATGTACCCATTGAGAAAACTTTTCAAGTCATACACTTTGTTAATAAGTTTAGGTGGAAACACTCATTTTTCTTCTATTGTGTGATATGTATCCATCAACTCAAGTAAAGAATATATATCTTTTACTTTTCAAGTTGGAAGACATTCTTCCATATGTTCCATCTATGTCTTCATGGGTGTGCCCCAAAAGCAAGAACCCAACCTCAATAGTGATGAAGACACCAAACGCAGTTAATGGTGCTAGAAACATGAAAACATAACGATTCTTATCATCACTAGCTGCATTGTCCAATTGTAACAACAAATGTGGAGGAAAAGGTTTAAAATCAATATTTTGATTTTTTGAGCTTCCATTTAAAGATAGGAAAGCATCCTTGTACACTCTACATTTTGAATAAATAGAGTTTTGAAGTAATGCATTTGAAAGTGGGTTTCTTGAACTTCCACTCTCATAAAGAAAATCACATACATATCAAGGTGTGAGTCTTCAAGGTCCCTCAAGCGCTTTGCAAGAGGTGTAATTGTAAAGTGTGATCCCATGTGTACAAATGGTAGGGAGAAATGACCAAAACGTCCTCTGTTATGCCCATGTGTTAAAATACATGCCAAGGACAAACCCAAGTTTGTTCCTACAACAAATTTTGATTTGACACGTAATATTGGGATTGAAGTCTTTGTTTTGTCCATTTTATCATGGATAATGCTCAAGTATTCTTTTGGATACCTCTCTGACATAATTTTGTGGGAATAGTAGCAATATATTCCACACATAACAATCTTGTTATGTTTCTTCAGTCTAGCTCGTGCCTTTTCTTCCAGCTCTTTTGTAGTCGTTGTCTTCATCTGTGCTTTCAACATAGTACATTCGCTACATTTACTGAAGTTAGTTTTCTTTGAGAATGCCACATATGGAAAATGATTATTCCAAATCTTGATCACTATTGGTTGTGATATTGATGGAAAATTGAGCTCTTGAAGAGCCTCATTGATCTCTTTTAACAAATAAGTTTGGGTGTACGTTGATGGAAGCAATATTAAAGGAGCAAGTGTTCCATATTCTTCAACTTATCATGTTTGGTTCGGTGAAAAACATAAATTATCGATTACAATTTTGTGTAATATTTATATGGATGCCACAGTATGTGCACGTGCTTTGTATTTGTTGGTGTTACCATGAATTCCTTTGACATGTCCTTGTTGGAAATTATGTCGGTACGTATAGAAGGTGCTTTGAGGAATATTATGTATCTTGTACCATGCTTTCTTACAAATAATATCTCCATTAAACCTCATTTCCTTTCCTTGGGTGCCTCCTTGAAATTTTCATTCACCCTTAAAATCTCACCTTCATTGTCCACCAACATATTTATTGGCCATCTAACCAAACAATGTATAGAGTTACCCCCAATTCTACATCTTTCATAATTTCTATCTATGTCTTCCACAAAAACACCGAATTCCTTTTCACCTAACATTTCACCCTCAAACATGTCATCCTCACTAACATTAACTATGATCCCTTTGGCAATGCATGTGCTTGTTCACGTGCATTCATGTGTAAGAGAAAACTTTTTACATGTGAATGTAAGCCTATCTTGGGGAGTATTTACTAGATGATCATGACAATGAGGTTCCAAATATGATTCTTGCCAAATCTCATAAGATCTCAATGCACCCCCTAGTGTATTCTCAAATCCTGTTGGATGTGGAAAAAGAGCATCATGTTTGAACACCTTCTCAATGTTAACCACTATGGATCCTTTATTTACCATCATTTCATGCACCTTATGACCAATCTTTGTATTGAATATGGAGCCTTCACCCACCTTCACTCCACATTGCAAAATATCTACCTTGTCTCCAATAGAAAATGCAGAAGAGGCATTTGCACCTATATAGAAAATTAAACAAATATTAGTATTTGCTAAAAAAAACAAGCAATGTACTATCACAAACACTTAACATGTGCTTCAATATTTTAATTTACCTTTGTTATGCCTCAAATATATGATCTTCCATGGATGTAAGTCCCCTAAGGTACAATGAAAGCTACCTTTGTTAATTGTCATAAGGTACCTTTCTATCTAAAACAACCACATTGTCATCAAATACATAACACAATGATGAAAATCTAGCTATAATTAGTTTTCATTTTAACAACGTGTTAGCTTTCGTTCTTAAAGCATTGTATGGTGAGTGAAAGCTAATATGTGTTAGCTCATTGCACTAAGATGGAAATCTAGCTGGAGTTAGATTTATTTTTAATAACATGGCACGATGAGTGAAAGCTAATGCATGTTAGCTTTCATAAGGTAATTTTCTATCTAACACAACCACATTGTCAAATTACACCATGATAGAAATCTAGCTGGAGTTAACTTTACACCTTAAATCGTTGCACGGTGAGTGAAATTAATGTGTGTTAGTTTTCATAATGTAGTTTTTCATTTAGCACAACCACATTGTCATCAATCAAAATGTCCCATGTTGAAAATCTAGCTCAAGTAAGATTTTGTTCTTAAAACGTTGCACAATAAGTAATAGCTAATGTGTGCTAGCTTTCGTAAGGTAGTTTTTCATCTAACATAGTCACATTGTCATCAAATACATTACACCATGATGCAAATATAGTTGGAATAATTTTTTCTTCTGACACCATGGTACTATGAGTGAAAACTAATTTGAGTTAGCTTTTATAAGGTAGTTTTCCATCTAACACAACCACATTGTCATCGATCACATTGCACCGTGATGGAAATCTAGTTGGAGTTAGCTTTCATCCTTAAATCATTGCATGGTGAGTGAAATATAATATGTGTTAGCTTTCATAATATAGCTTTTTCATCTACCACAATCACATTTTCATCAATCACAATGCACCATGATGAAAATCTAGTTAGAGTTAGCTTTCGTTCTTAAACATTGCATAGTGAGTAAAGCTAATGTCTAGTATCCTTCATAAGGTAGTTTTCCATCTATCACACCCACATTGTTATCAAATACATTACACCATGATGGAAATATGGTTGGAGTAAGCTTCATTCTAACAATAAGACACTATAAGGGAAAGCTTATGTGTGTTATCTCATAACACCATGATGGAAATCTAGTTGGAGTTAGCTTTCCTTTTAACAACATGGCACGATGAGTAAAAGCTAATGTGTGTTAGTTTTCATAAGGTAATTTTCCATGTAACACAACCACATTGTCATCAAGCACATTGCACCGTGTTGGAAATCTAGCTTGAGTTATCTTTCGTCTTTAAATCGTTGCACAGTGAAGGAAATCTAATGTGTGTAAGTTTTCACAGTGCATTTTTTCACCTAGCACAACCACATTGTCATCAATCACAATGTGTCATGATGCAAATCTAGCTGGAGTTAGCTTTCCTTCTAACAACATGGCACTATGAGTGAAAGATTTTCTCATCTAGTGTCGATTAAGTCAATAAAACTTAGGATATTGGTTTAACAAGGCCAAATTGACCAAATTAATTAGTGCATGTTGGGTAAATGTCTCCAACACCCCTACCTAAGCTATACTCAGGAGAAGTAAAAATAAAGTGCATGAAATTCTAGGGCCCCTGCAACAAAGGCCATAGGTCACCCTATACAATAATGTAACTCAAACAATGCTAAAAAAAATCTAAGTGAGGAAAAGAGGGACAACCCCCCCTCAAGCTGAACTTTAAAAGTAGTCTGATCACCCTGATGAACTCACCCCCAATAGTGAATGGAGGTAAGTGAAATTATTTTTTGAAAATCTCTTGGTGAAGATGATTGCAATCTGCTCATCAATAGGGCAATATTGCAGAATTATGGTCCTGTCATGCACTAATTCCTTGATATAGTGCATGTGTATCTGTACATGCTTGGTGCTATGCCTGGTAATTGGATCTGTGGATATCTTAATATCACTTTAATTGTCACAAAATAGGATAGTGGACAAAGTACTACCAAGATCAAACTCTGAAAGAATTCCTTTCAACCAAACAACTTGGATGCAAGCATTCATCGCTCCTCGGTACTCGACCTCTACTGAAGACAATGCTATGGAAGACTTCTTTTTGCTAGACTAGAAAATGGGACCACCACCAAACATGAATACATATCCATAAGTATACTTCCAATCAATATAATCACCCGCCCCAATCGGAATCTTTGTAACCAACCAGCTCTAGGTCGAAGTCTGCAGCATAGTGAATGTCGTAGGTCTTGGTTCCTTGAATATACTGGAGGATCCTCTTGGCTTCCTTCCAATGAATATCATGAGGCTGTTGCATGTATCTTGACACAGAATTCATAGCATAACATATATCATGCCGAGAATGAGTCAAGTAGAGCAAACTACCTATCAGTCGTCGATAAATAGTGCAGTCCATGGGAGGTGTGTTTTTCCTTCTTCAAGGTTGATCCCTGCAAGGAAAGGGAATGGAGAAGCCTTAAATTTAGCCATGTTAAACTTAACTAACAATTCTGATACATATTTTTACTGAGTGACCATTATCCCATCAATATTTTTCTCAATTTCGCTGCGAAAAATGCTTCAAGAACCCCAAATCACTCATTTCAAATGCATTGTGGAGAGCAGTTTTGATGACTGAAATAGAAGTAATTGTGACACCTGTAATCAATAATTCATCAACATATAAAACAATAATAATTGAATTACCATCATAATTATGTATATACACATTCGGATCTGATTTACACCTTTGAAATTTTTGCGAGAGAAGGAAGGCATCCATCTTGGAATAGCACTCTTTTGGGGCCTGTTTTAACCCGTATAGTGACTTCTTTAGTTTGCAAAACAAAGATGGATTAGAAATGTAGCCTTAAAGATACTTCATGTATATCTCATCATGAATATATCCATGCAAAAATCTAGACTTAACATCCATATGATGCACTTCCCAGTGCTTAAATGCAGAAATTGCCAAAACTAGGATGATGGAGTCCATTTTTGCAAACGGTGCAAAAGTCTCATGGTAGTCCACACCTTGGACCTGGGAGAAACCTTTTGCTACCAAAATTGCCTGATATTTTTATTTTTTTCCATCAGCAATAACCTTATTTTGAAACACCCACTTGCATTGAACCAATTTCCTCCTCAGAGGAAGAGAAACTAGCTCCCAAGTAGTGTTTTTCTGAAGAGAATTCATCTGTTCGTCCATGGAAGCTTTCCATCTCGGATCCTTATGAGCATGGTAGTAATACTTAGGATCTAAAATTATCATTAAATAACAATATTTAGACAGCAAATAATTAGGACAAGAGAGCAATACCTTCTCTTTGGAAATCAGACTGGGTTCTCCTTGGATCATCCGGATTTCCAATGTTATCACCCGCGAAGGAGAGTGTCTGTCGGGCCCAAGTTGGGAGATGATTTTGTAATTCAGGTTCTGATTCAACATATGATGTTTTATATTCACTAATATCAGAAATCAAAGGATCCAAATCAGGTTCATCACCCCCAATTCCATCATCCAAATATTCAGTAGAATAGGAATGAAATTCAACAGTTTTATCCTTCACTAGTTCTACCTCCCGAAGAGGTTCATCGAACATAACACTCCTTTCAATGATGATCTGTTTTGTTATGATATACAGCAGCTTGAAAAATTTAGATTCATTAGGATATCCAATAAACATACGTTTGATGGTTTGAGGTTGCAAATCCCTCCTATTATCAAGTGGAATTTGGGCCCATGCAGTGAACCCAAACACCCTCAGATTCGACACATCCAACTTGTTTCCGAAATATGCTTCGAAAGGGTTATTTCCTTTCATGGATGAGTGTGTTGATATATTATAAATATATGCTACAGAATTCATGGCTTCAGCCCACAAATTTGCAGCCAACTTCTTTGATTCCAACATACAAGTGGTCATCTCCTTGAGAGACCGATTCTTCCTCTCCGCTACACCATTCTGCTGGGGAGTGTAGGGGATGAATGTTGGATATGAATACCAATTTGGGAACATATATGCAATAACTCATTACTGATATAATCCCTACCATTATCATATATCAAAATCTTGATCTTTTTGTCAGATGCATTCTCAATCAAAGCCTTCAATTCAGTGAATTTTTCCAAGACTTTCAACTTCTTTTTGATAAAAAAGACCCATGTGTATCTGGAAAAGTCATCAATGAAAGTGATAACATACCTTGATCCATTCATGGATGTGGTAGGAATGGGACCTCTGATATTAGAATGTATTAGTCCCAAGATGCATGATGCTCAGCTTTCCTTCCCTCGATCAAACTTATGCTCGGGGTGCTTTCCAACAACACAGCGCTTGCAAATTCCAATGGTAGGTTTGATGACAGAAAGGCCTTCAACCATAGAATTATTCTGTAACTGCTGCAAGTACTTAAATTTTAGGTGGCTGAACCTCTCATGCCACAGTCTAATAACCTCATTTCCATGAGTCAGCAATGCAGTGGGCTTTGCATCTACCACAAAATGGCAGAACTCATATGCTTTTGCATGATGGTTAGCAAGGCCTTTTGCTACAAGTTTTTCGGATGCAAGTTCTGTTGTCTCTACATCATCCAGGCTAAAGGAGACTCTCTTGGGCACTCTCATATGTGTCATTTGATAAACACTTAGGAGGTTTGATGCAAGAGATGGTACATACAGAACATTGGAAAAATAACCATGCTCAAGATCTACAGTACCTTGTCCTTTGGATATGATTGTGGAGTCATCTCCCATGTGGATGGGAATGGATTTGCTGGTCTCCAAAGATGAGAAAGATTCTCTTTCAACCATCTTGTGATTCGAAGCTCCAGAATATATCAAAAGCGATTTCGACTTTGAAGTGCTTGCCATGATAGAATGACCTCTTTCATGTTGTGGTTCCCGATCTTGCTGATCTCTCCTCCGAAAGATTTCCGAAAGATTGCTGTGATTTTTCTCAAGAAGAGAAGTAGCTTCATCAAGTTTATTTTTCATGTAGGCATGTTCAGGGTGGAATCCCTTCCCGCAGTATGAGCACTTGACTTTTTCCTTTCCATGATGCCCTTTTCTTTTGTTCTTCTTCGAGCCAGAAGGCTCTTCATGCTGCTGGTTTTCAACTTTAGGATTAGGAGCTCTGAATTTGGTTTTTGGTTTCTTCTGCTGCTTTCCTTTACCCTTCATATATTTGGGCCCTAAGACATACATGGCTTGATCACATGAGGATCTGATGATCCCCATCTGGACAAGCTTATCATGTTCACTTGTTAGGGACTCAATGAAGGCATTGAGTGAAGGCATATTCCATCCAGGGGTTGTGAGCTTCCCCACATGGAATGTAGAGACAAAAACTAAATAATCATCTCTAAGTTTTGGAGAGAATGGAGAGAATGGGTTGATCATCCTCCTTCTCCACCTTACACTGCTTCAACGGTAAATGTGCTTGAACTTTGTGAAAAAATAATTTAAGGTCTTCGAAATTGGAAGGTTGGAGAGACATCAACTCGTTTTCAAGTTGGTAAACTCTCAAATCATCATGCTTTCCATACAGGGTGTCCAATTTGTCCCAAATTTCCTTTGGAGTCTTCAATCCCGAGAGACGGAAAAGAATATCCCACGAAATAGGGAGGCACAAGAATCTGAATGCTTCATCTTTATTGTTCAAGAATCTAGCTTTGTCTATCACATGAGTAGGCTCATCATCAGTGTCCATAGCGACCCAGTAGAGTCCTTTGGCATGTAGTTGGATCTGCATATCTCCTTTCCATGAATGGAAATTGAACGGAGTCAAGAGTTTGATGGAAGAAGCCATATCAAACTGCTGTAGCGAATTCTTTCACCTATTAAAACCTACAAATCACAACAAATGGGGCACTGTATGGCCGAACAAACTGCACATTTTAGGCTTTCATCACACCCAGCATAGTTGATTAAGTAATATTGATCAACAGTTACTTAACTTGGGGTATTAAGTGGTAAGCCTTGGCTTCTGGTGCAGCACTGGGATTTTGAGCTTTTGCTCAATTTTTCATGCATGATCTATCAAGAACCATGTTTTTGAGAGATCTGAGATTCATCCCTCTGTGAGCTATGATACCATATTAATCTGTCATAGTAATCTAGGGACTAAAAAAACGTCTTATAAGAGATTTCATACAATTAAGCATGAAAATGGCATAATGGTGTTGTAAAATGAGTAGCAGCTCTGTTTAATCAATAAAGAATGAGTAATACAATACAATGATCATGCAAGGTGCATGAATTCCAAGACAATTCAAATTCCCAAGGAGGTCATTTGAATTGAATGAATGGGTGTAGCTTCACTGAATGTAAGCCACAGTAAACAAACCTAGTTAACCAACTAATCAAGTCCAGATTGACTCAATTGAGTCCTAATTGAAGTTGGAGTACAATGGATGACCGAGTCTAACTGAAAGTAGCTCAAACACATGTCACTGCATGCCAACCAACAAGTGGAAGCACATCAATAACTCCAATGAACCCCGATGAGATTAACTGATGTCTAATTGGTAATCATAGGTGGTTGGAGGTGCCCTAGTTGACTCCAGCTCATAAATATTAATAAAAATAATCAATATAATGAGTGGAGGTTCCTTCACGAGTTAGCTTAACTGATTGTAACAATCAGTTAGCAATTAGGTGCATTTATGACACTCATATCGCCCCCGGAATGCTCCCTGTTTGAAAGAGGAATCCCAGTTAGCCTCCCCGAATGAAGGAGAAGGATTAGTTGGCCTCATTGACTCAAGGCAAGCATGGTTGTGCTCATGTTGATGTCATAGTGTGCTCATTTGATGTTTATTAAGTTAATAAAACTTAGGATAGTGGTTTAACAAGGCCAAATTCGCCAAATTAAGTGTGCATGTTGGGTAAATGTCTCCAACAAAGAGGACTCAGACAGGGGTTCCCTCTTTCCCCCTTTTTATTCTGGTTGATAGAAAATGCCCTAAGAATAATTATCCATCAAGATAAAAGGGAAATATCCTATAAAGGAGTAATTCTTTTAGAAGAACTATCTCACATTTTGTTTTGTGGATGATGTGATCATGATGGGCGAAGGAACCTGGGAAAACCTTAAAGAAGTAGAATTGATATTGGACTTGTATAAGAAGGCTATAGGAATGCATATTAATGTAGAGAAGTATATTCTCTCTGAAAATGGCTTCCCATAAGATATGAGGGAAAGGCTAAGTATCAAATTCCCTTACACAATAAATCCAATGGATGAAGGGTTTAAATACCTAGGGTTTGTACTCAAACCTAATGCTTACTCCTTTAGAGACTGGATGTGGTTATACAAAAAAATTTGAAGGACGTATTGGGTGCTGGACTTATAAGTTCTTATCTATGGGAGGGAGGCTGGTTATCGTCAAGGAATTCCTTCAAAGTATTACAGTTTATTGGGCTACAATTGCTTACATTTTGAAGGGTATCTTACAGAAACTAAGGAAAAAGTTCTTCTCTTTCTTATTGTCTGCCAATAAAAACTTGGAAGGAATCCCTTTAGCTAAGTGGAAATTTCTATCCAGTCCTAAATATTTGGGTGGATGGGGCATCAAGAACCCCTTTCTATTATGTCAATCTCTGGATGCAAAAAAATTGTGCTTCCTAATCAAGAATCCCGACTCCTTGTGGTGGAAGGTATTAATTTCCAAATATTGTCCCAATGGGTCCATCCAATATTGGATTAGGAAACAAGATAAATCTTTCAAAAGTGGGTCTATAGGCTGGAAATATATGGTGCTAGCCTTCCCTCAAGTATGGAATTGGTTGGCCTAGTCGGTAGGAAATCTGATAGAAGTCTGGGTTGGAGAAGACCCGTGGACATGAGCAGGAGAGAATTATAAACTGTCAGAAGCCCTAGTTACAAAACTAAGAATCTTAGGGATCTATAAACTAAACCAATCCTGCTCTATTTCACTACAGAAGGAAACTCTCTGAAAGAATTCAGAGGATCTAGGTCTAGAGGGAGGACTTAGGGAATAATGGAATGATTTTGTTTCTCTGCTCAAGTCTTTTTTTATTCATCTAGAGGAGGAAGAAAAAGATAATTTGGTCTGGACTAAAAATCCTGTTAATGGGGATTTCACGGCTATACTAGGCTACAATACTTGGTCTTTGGAAGAGCATCAGGGAGAGCAGTTGGATTGGTGGAAGTAATTGTGGAAGTCCAAAGGCCCCTTAAAAGGCCAAAATAACTTTGTGTATGACTCTTAACAACAAGCTCTTAACCTAGGATAACTTGTAGAAGAGAGGATGGATTGGTCCAAGTCGATGTGCACTTTGTCACTCAGATGAAGAAATTGGTTCTCATTTGTTTAATTTATGTTCTTATGCAGAATCTGTATGGAAGGAAACATGTAAGGAACTAAAGTATCAAGGGATTTCAGGGGTCTCTCTTGAAGACAAGGCCAAAGTTTGGTGGACTGAAATATTAGTATGTTTATATAGTGCTTTCCCATCCCTTTTCTCATATGGAATTTGGTGGGTGAGAAACACAGTTATTTTCAATAATAAATTGATTCCTCCTGAAGTAACAATAGCTCTTGTGGTGTAGTGGACCTGAGAGCATAAATCCAAAGAAAACGAGAAAAAAATAAGAGTTCTTGTTCCTCCAAAGATAAATAAATTTGTTCCATGGGATTTCTTCGATAGTGAAAGCCAATGAGACTCTCCCTTAGGAGGTTTTATTGGAGTGATATACTTCTCGGAAAAACATAAGTTGCTAGCAATGTTTTCTCCTGGACATTGTAAAAATAACAAGGCAGAATTAGCAGCCCTGCATTTGGTCCTAAATATGACTATAAACAACAATATAACATAGCTACAAGTTTTTGGGGAATCCAAAAATGGTGGTTGACTAGGTAAACAGGAAGACTCAAATCAATGCTCCTCACTTACAACAACTGCTGAAAGTATTCAGAAGGCTATTGGAATTCTTCACAGGTTTCAGAATTGCTCATATTTATAAAGAGATAAACATGGAAGAAAATGGTCTATCTAAGCTAGCTATGATACTTGATCCAGGTAACCTAGAGACAAAGGAAATAACAGTGAATTAGAATCAATTCTTGGGATGGAAATATGGTATTGTCAATTAATGATAACGAAGATGTATTTATGATACAGGACTATGGGTCTGTAAAGATGAGACATAATTTTTTGTCGAGACATTAAGGGTCTAGCCCTAATCTAGACCTTGTATTTTTTGATATACTAAAAGTCCATTTATTTGTGGATAACTTTAGGAATAGATGTATTTTGTGATATAGTCAGGGGCACACCTTGGTTTTNCAAATAACAAGGAATATTTTCTAGAATTTTGTTTTATAAAAACAAATTATTCTAAGATTTTCATTTTCATATATGAGAAATGTGTTTTTCATTGTGAACAAGTAATTGTTTAGTGTTTGAATTTGTCCCAACACAATTTGAACATTTATGTGTTTTAATAATGAAATCATATATTTGCATAAATGTCCTTGGAACTGCCAAATCTTTAATACAAAACAATGTCACTAATTGTTATTCGAGAAAATAAGAACACTAGATTTTCTCAGTTGTTGAAGTAGTGTAACAAATAATACCTTCTTTTTGGGTGGAGTTAAGGTGTACCACAAAGATGGAAGAAGGAAATGGTATAAGATTCAAGGATACTATCACCGCACTCCTAAGGGCATGGATGACACCTATTACCTAGTAGTAATTAAATTCCCAACTTGAGATTCGTGGCCTTGAAATAGTTTATTGTGAAAACATCATATCATTGATCCAAAATTTTAGAGTTTTTTATTAAAAATAAATTCATGTTCTTGTATCAATTGCTAATAATTGAAGTGTGAAAGTGTGACTTTGGAAAAGAACTCTAAAACATGAAGTCCTTAGGGACTGCAAAAAAGTCTCTAAAGAAAAAGCCTCATAATTCTGAAATAAAAACTTGGAGCATTGAAAATTCAAAGTTGATAAGAAAACCTTATAAGGGATCATATTAGGTTGATATTCTCATTATATTATTATCATTTTACTAATTTTTTTAGCTTTATTATTATTGATAAATGTATTCACTAGTACAACTTTCATTAATTACTGCAATTTCATAGTGGTTTGTTATCATCTACAATTTCCCCCATAAAGTATGCATGGAGTCAAATAAGCTCTTAGGCTGAATTATAATCAAGTTGTAGTGATATGAATATAATTAAAAAATAAGCAACTGAAAGGTTGTAATGGAAAATACATGAATTTTAAAAATTTGCATTATTAAATTCTCTACTTTCAATATAAAAGGCTAAGACGGAAAGGTTCTAAATATAATTTTTTGATGATTGAAGAAACATATATGTGGATGAAACTATCTTGGCATTGGTGCACTCAGATAGGAACCTATTGTCACAAAATATAGTCCCCCTTTCCTTTTAATGTGTTTTTTTGGGTTTCCATTACTTTCGACCTTTCTCTTTAATGATTTCAACAAGTATTTGATTCATTTTTTTAGTATTTGTATTTATATTTACACTTTTTAGTATCAATATATATATATATATATATATATATATATATATATATATATATATATATCAACCAATTATTTAATAAATGAATAATTGGAATTGTACTTTCCCAAATTCAACACATGGATAAATTTATAGGAGAATGTCTAGTGAATTATTATGAACCTCAAAATTGACCTAACGTTTTGGTGCCATTGTAGAAAATGTGACCTCACAACTTTTTGCAGACCTTAAATAATCAAACAAAAATATAATTTCACATTCCTCCACTCCTAGAAAACAAAGACGTCATTTATCAATGGCACCAAAGGAACACATATTTTCCATTGCCTTAAAGAGAGCCACAAATATTCGTGATAGCCTAATCAATTCTCCTATTCTGTGTGCCTTTGATATAAGGATGACAATGAACATGTAAATGTATACCATGGACTACTCTTGAGGACTAGATAATTTTAGATTGGAATATGATCAGGTAAAGACAACAATGGACCCATTCAAGGGTTCAATAAACTTGGTGATTCTATCAATAGAAAACTTGCATCCTATATGAAATTGTCTTTATTTTTTGTTTGTCCAGGTTTTATGAGAATTACATCCTACAAATTTCTACTTGATTCATCATTGAACCTAGGTTAATGTACGTGGTTTCATATTCTATAGACATTAAATTTCAAATGCATAATCATATGGGTAAATTGTTGTTTTCAATTGTACTAGCTTCTCCCAATTTCCCTCACATTAATTTCATTATTAAACTTGTGATAATCGTAAAGGACATGATGCATTTGCTTACCAAACTTAAAAACCTGCAAACTACTTATGTTATTCGGTACATATGGATGACGCAAAATATCTAACATAATCCGGTCAACAAATTCAATGAAATCACTGAAAGAAATAGAAGCTAATAAAGCTAAAGTATATGTATATGATTTTTATCCATAGATATAATTTGTAGGTTAGAGGAAAATCGTGCTTCAATATGTTTTTAAATTTTATCGAGTTATTGTTTCAGATGGGGGTTTTGAATAAAAAATTTCCCTTTCACTCAATTTATCATTATTTCAGGATCCCATTGACCAACAAGTATTCGATTCACAAGTTTAAAGTCTATTGCAAAGCATGGAATAATGATTTGTATTACGCCACATTACAATTGTTTGAGAAATTGAGCTTAAAGGATAAAGAAGATTCCTTTCCATCTAGATTATGAAGTAAGACTCTTAGTCTAGAGCCCAAACTTTGATTTGGCTCCATCAAAATCGATTCTCCAAATCAGTTCATAGTTTCAATAGGGATGATATGAAAATAATATTTTTTTTGTAAAAAAAAATCATATTTATATTTATTGTGAGAAATATAAATACAATCTTCATAGGGTTCATATTTAACAGTACCCTACATGATTGTCATTTTCAAGGAACATACATTTTTATCATCTCAAAATTGACTTCAAAAGTGTGCCTCAGTCTACATTTTGTCCAAAATAAGTTCAGAAATTTTCTCTATTGAAAATTTCTGTTACATAACATCATACTTTTGACAGAAATAAAAACCAAAAACTCAAAAACAACCATAAACCAACCTTGTCACAAAATAGAGATATAGTTACATGATGAAAGAACAACCCCATCTTCGTATTATGCTTCAAATACCTATACATTTGTTTTGTTAAACACTTTAGAATTTACTTTGGTTTAATGTACCCTTGTGCTAATACAGTAAATTGAACCCTCGACTACTCTCTAAGTAAAAATTTTATGTATGTGGTATATATATTATCTTAAGTAAGAGTATTCGACCAGAACAAGCTTGTTAAATATTTTGTATTACTAATGATTTCATAAAGGGAGGTCGGGAACCTCGACCAACTATTTGATCTATGTGTAATGTATTACAGAAGAATATATATATAACGGTTGGGAAAGTAGCGTAGGGAGCCCATAAGACTCTAGAAAGTGCTAAAGCCTTTGTCGATTTCTGCGTTTTGTAATTTTTTTGACTGCATATGAACTAATGAAAAAAAACTTATTATTATTTTGGGTAAACATTGTACCATTCATTTCTTGTTCTTCTTCCCTAAGTCATAGTGGTATGAGAGCTTGGGATACACAACTTACCAAGCATTATCGCATCACATTTAAGTTCAGCTACAATATATGAGCATGTGATACTTAAGTATTATAAATTACATCAAATTCACCGTCTTCATAGTTTACTTAACTTCATTTGTAAGGTTGTAACAAAGGGGCATTGAGTATTTGGATAATAAACATTTATTTGCACATTGATCAAGGGGCTGTGAGAAGACCATGATCTACAAGAGGAAGAGATATATAGAGTTTGGTTCAGAGTGCTTTAAGAGTTGATTGTAGGGTTTACAAAAATTGGCTTGATATTCAAAGCAAAGAGCTTTCATATCTAGTTTTATCAAATTGAATTATTTAAATTTCCAGATTTCCCCCAAAAAATCTTCCAATCAATTTCAAGCATTGGATGGAGAATCTTCTTTGTTAAACACTGATTGTTTATGGTATCTTATCACCATTTTTCTGTAAATGCAGTGGCATTAGAATCTGAATCTTGTGCACATCCTAGCTGTGTACTAGAGTAATTATTTTCACATATGACTATTTTTTTAAGATCTGAAAGAGCATATAAATCAACTAACCTATAATGTGAAACCCAAAACATAATGGGTATAACTTTACCTCAAGAATGCACCTCAGCTTCATTGTTCTAGGGATTTAATCAATAGCTTAGCTTGATGTCAACTCCTACTTTTATTGTTCATCGTTCCGATTTGTAAGATGGTCTACCAAAGATCTTGGGCAGGTTTAATAAGGGCATAATAAACCATAGAACTACTTGAGATGGCTTGAAGAAGGTTCGTATACATTTCCAATACAAATAAGATGTTATTTCAGTGAATATCTGACATGGTTATACCTTTATACCAATGTTTTAAAAATTGGGTGACTCACACGCAAAATTGGTCGAGTTGAGCAATCTAACCTTGAACCGATCTGAATCATCCTGTAAATCGGTTCTGTATCGATCTGGTTGAGTCGGTGTCGAACTTGGATGGTTAGGTATCAAATAAATCAACTCACCCAAATCATGAATTGAATCAGTCGATCTAGTGTGCCCTGGCCAAGTTAAGGCATGCGAAACTACATTAGATGTTACATGTGTTACCTGTGTTATTATTCCCAAAATTGTGATTAGATGTGAAACCCTTATTTTTGTGTTCAAAATTATTAGACCTCTTGGCCTTCCAATTTGGCATGCTTTCCATTTTTCGGTTCTGCTCATAGCAAAAATTTTCCTTTTGCATAGCCTCCTCAAGGGTTTTAGGGTTATCGTATTCAAATCTATCTTTAATGTGAAAAGGTAAACAACTCAGAAAATGTTGCACCTTGGGCTTCTCGTCCACAATGTAAGGCACGTAACATAGCAAACTTAAAAATTTATTGTTTAATTCCTTCATGTTAATAGTTCCCAACTTTAGTTCATAGAATTATTTAGCTCGCTCTTCATAATATTGTTCCGACAGAATCTTATTTTTAAAGTATTTTTTAAGGTACTCCAGTTAATGTTCTTTTCCTTAATACCTTTTACTCGCTTTAAATCCTACCACCAGATATATTCCTTTCCAGTTAAGTTGTAAATGGTCATTCTTGCTTTTAGCTGGTAAATATCCTACCCCCCCAAAATGCCCCCCTTAGACGATGGAAACCTTCCATACAATAAAATGAAACCAGAGTGGCCCTGTTTAGACTCCACAGACTCCACCTACTGAAGGCTCAAGTACCTGTCGCATCACACTTACTCGCCACCCCAGCCCTCTCAGTCATTCACCTTGAGCTACCTTTGAAGGCCTGCTTTTAATTGATCATTCATACTTTAAGCTACATTCTTAGGAGGTGCATTCAGATTGGATGGAAGATTATTTGAGCACTACTATCAGAAATTCCAAAGGTAGTCTTATTTCTTCCAGTGACCCTTGTACTATTTTGTCTAGAAATGAGAAAGGATAGCAGGTGCCTTACTTCAAGGAACGCTCAAGAGAGAGAGTTAAGTTGTTTACCTAGTTCCATCTGACCATGTTATAGCACCAGTGGCAGTGGAATGGTGACATGGCTATCTTGACCCTTATGTTTATGGAGGTCCATATGGCAAGTAATTATTAGAGCTTTCACTGGTTTCCATTGAACTTACCTCAGCCTATGGGATTACCTTTCTTTGTTAAAGCAACCAAATACTGTTGCATTGTGATTTGGAGTATAATCCCCTAAATGATTCAGTGACCAAATTAGGGTATCCTCTTCATCCTTTAGTCGAACGAAACTGGTCCTCAGTTTGCCAATATAACAGATGCTGGCCTAGATCGGCTAGACAGGGGGATGGAAGTGAAGTCGTGTGAGGTGCACCAATTACCCTTACAACCCTACCAGGCATGGCGTGTTCCCACTGATCGGACCTGGACGGATACACTGCATACTTTGATATACTCAATACTGGCAGTTGTATGGTGGCAAGGTGACCCTATAACAATATGTGGATGACGATACAATGGCTATTTGGGCTTACCATATAGTAATAATGACCTCCTGGACACTTACTTTACTTAATTACTATTGGCATACTTATTGTTGGCAATAATTCCCAACCACCTCAAATGGAAAAATTCAACATAGAGATATGCGAACTTCCAGATATCCATGCTTCAGATTCCTCCCCTTTCTTAGTTTCACCGTTGAAAGTTGGTGGTTTTATCTTGTTAAATTCTCCTGAAATTTCCTCATAAGGCTTACATTTTCTTTTTCTAGATTGGTAATTATCTTCACTGCTATCGCTAGAGTACTGGTGATTCTTCTTGTGTGAATCACCATAAACTTCAGAGGATGAACTACTTTCAATTTTAGAATATTTGGACTTTTTACTTTTATGTTGGTAGGATGTATTTTCGGATCCTATCTGTTTATCCTTCCCTTCACTCTGAAATTTTTCCATCAGTATCTTGTTCAGCTCCTCTTCAACTCTTATAATTCTTCTGTTCTCTTTTTTTACTGTTTCCATTTAAGTTCTTAATTCTTTAACAGTTTTTAATAATTCTGAATAATTGTTATTTATTTCTTCCTTAACTAGTTTTTTTCTAGAATTACATTATTCAATTAATGGGGACCCTTCATCTGCATATTCCTCGATTCTTTCCATACCTACAGTTCTAGCTCAGAAATATTTTATGGTAATAACATTTCAAAAAAAATAATAAATCAGTACGGATGCATTTTATTTACGGTTTGTCTATGCAGGTTGAGCCATATTCATGCCTAGTGTCTGAACGTGTGCTCTGATACCACATGTAATACCCTAAATTTTCATAAAAATTTAAAATTTTTCTTGCGACAATTAATGTTTAAAATCATCGATAAAGAGAGTAACTTAACAATTAACAGTTAACATTCTAAAGGGTCTAATCTAGAAACTAAAACAAATTCCTCTATTAATTTCTATAATTTGCATTCTTCACTATCTGCATTCAAAATTAAGTACTGAAAGATTGATTCCGTAAGTAAAGATCTGAAGTAGTATGAGCTGGAAACAACTGTTCGTTTACTATGTACTAAAGTTTGTCTCCTGCTTAAATGAAGGAACTTCAGTTCATGCCTGAGGCTTACTTAGCTCTTGCAGCTAATGTAGTGAAATGATGATTCTTGTGATAGGTCTTTTTACGGGTAACTTTTATTTTTAGTTTCAGGCTCAAGAATTTAGATTCGTCAGCAGTAAAATCAAAGCTAGGGTAATCATTTAATTTTAATTTTTTTTACTAGAGAAGGTACTGCATGACTCATTCTTTTCGTATATTTTTATTTTAAACTTTGTTTGTTTGCTACATTACTACAGTCTGAACTTGTCATGTTCAACAGTCAAAGCTGGATAAATATAAAACCTCTTGTTTATGTTTGTAGATAATATTATTGCTTTGATTTATGGGATGGAAAATTCACCACCCTAAGAACAAAACAAAATAAAAACCATTGCATAAACTAATACTCACTATATGATTTTTATATTATAAGTATAAACCCTATCTAGGAAAAAACTAAATTATAATACCTTTACAAAACTATGCTAAAGCATCTCTATATTTAAAATCTCGTGCTTATATGTTTTCAACCAAAATATTGACAAAGGTTATGTATAACCTTTTTGCAGGCTTCACCCAAGCTCTCAAAACTATAGAGAAACACCCACAAAATCAAAGTCAAAGTGGAAACCACATGGCTAACATTTAGTGGATAGGGTTTATGTGTTGGAAAACCCTACTACAAATCGATCAAACCCTAAATTTCTGCATGTGTTAACCAAACATTTTTCTATTGTGATTTGTTCCACCAGGCTCATGGCCTCTTCGGCCTTTGATTCCATCATTTAAGCTCTATGAGTGACGGCCTTCGTTTCCAATGTCTAGCTTTGTAAGTGACTTAACCCATTTGTCAGCCAAGCTGAATCCTCTCATTTTCAGCAATGTGGTTACAGGATCTATAACACACGGCTTACTTTGTGTATTTCGTTGACAGTAGGGAGATTTGGTTTCGTCATCGCTTTTACTGTTTTCTTTCTCATTCTCATCGAGGTTCTTAGATTTTATTTCTCCTGCCCAACTTCTAGGGTATGAAGTTTTCCTTGGCCAGGGTTGTTTCAAAAAAAAATTACTGCGTAGCTGAGGATAAAAATCTCTAGGTAAACTCATTTAAATCCTTTCTGCAAAAGCCATAAAAATTCACTACTGTAACAAGGTTTTTTTTAACAATGAATTTAACATTTCTCAAATTTATTGTGTAGACTTCTTCTACAGGTGAAATCTTGCTACTGTGAGCTGCAAGACATAGGATACTTTAGGAAAAAGGCTCCACGCTTCTTAAACAACTAGGTAAGCCTTGGTTTCATGCCTGAGGTTCCTTCTGTTGTGATGTGTGAGGCTTGGAAAGGTATTGTCTCGCAGAGAGCTCCCTTTCCATAGATTTGTTTGAACAATGCTTCATTGGTAAAGGTCACGTGGCCGCATAACTGTTCTGTTTGATTGCTTATGTTGTTCTTAGGGTTTCGTAGTTTGTAAACATTTTGTTTTTAACTTGTAACAGGTTATCAATAAAATGGGTGCGCCGACTTGTGTAAAATGGAGTCTTTGATAGACTTGGACATCGTGGCTTTCTGTGTTGTATATTTTAGTTTGTTTAAGCTTAGATTAATGAAATTTTAAAGAACTTTGTTGTTATTTACATGTATCTGGTGAATGATTTGATAAAAGATGATGAAAGGATTTCGCTATTGTAAATGTCCATAATTTTGATTTTTGTTAAAATGAGGTTATTATGTGAAATTTTAATGTGAAAACTAGTTTCTGGGTTTTATTTTTAGTATAAAGATTTGTTTATGAAAATAATGAAAGGAAAATTGTTTGTCACAACATCCCGAACACGAGTGTGTAAATTTGATTTAGAATAATTTAATTTATCTTTTGTTATTTTATTTTAGTATATAAATGATAAAGAATCTAAAATATGTTTCTGTGATAAATGATAAACAATCTAAACAATCTAAAGTATATAGGTCAATTATAATATAGATATTATAATGATATAATGAAGAATTTGATTATTAAGCATATGGATAAAACTGTAAATACCTTATTCTAGAAGGAGGAAAGATGGAAAGACTTGGTAGAGAGTTTTCCTTAATTAGGGTTTGTATTTTTATTTTAAATTAAAACTCTGCATTGTTGTTGTTTTTACTTTGATGTATTTGATATGTGATATTTTACTTACAGTATTACTGAAATTACTTATTTGTTATTTGCAAAACCTAAGTTATTACTATAATTTAATTATATTGTTTATATAATCTAAGTTGTTCCTATTTACTTTATTTTTCTATTTTTGCAATTGTTAATAATTATATGTATTTATATTACTTTAAAAGACACTTATGCTTACTATGCTAAAAAGAACACAATTACACAAATTGTGTACTGATTTTTAATAAACATTCTTTTTAAGGTACTTTATAGTTATAAATTAAACAGTTGTATTTAACTAAAGCAACTTCTGAAATAGAGGAATCTTTCTTGTAAACATTTCTATAAAGATTAATAGTAAAAAGTAAATACTCAAGTTCCTACACATCTTGATTTGATTTATTTATCAAACTTAATTTCACCTACTCTACTAGAGTACTACCTTCTTGAAGCTGTGGAAAAATACACTCAGATAATTGATTCATCAATAAATTTAAACTAACCCTAAATCAATTATTTTGGTACATATTTAAACAGAATTTATCTATCTTTGAACAGTAAAATATTTCACTAACTAATTTTAATAAACAAATGAAGGAGTCATATAAATATATTAACTCCTAAACTCATACATTCTAGTTCCTATGCTTGCATAGAGGAAATTAAAATAATATTTAGAACCTGGTAATATAGTAGAGGAGACAACAACCTAAGGAGCCCATTCCTCCCAACCAACTCCTAAATACAGCTGAGCTGCAAATGTTAGGACCCCCCAGCTTGTCTACTGGTCCACCTGGTTGAAAGAACTCGGTGAGAGAATAGGTTTAGAAACCCTTGCAAATCCATAGAGTAATTAGTGGTAATACTTCTTCCTAAAGCATTAGGAACTCATCCCAAAATAGCTACACTAGTTCAGTAAATCGACACTTTCCACTCAAATACTTCTGCCTAACCCCTCCATCGAACTCCTTCTGCACCAATTTCACAAGTAAATATTGAGTAGCCTCAGCTGAATTCGATGGGTAGTTTTATCAGCATGCCTAGGTCTTTTGGGTTAGTTTTTTACTTAATGAGCCACCTGCTATTGTTCCACATTCTTAGGGAACATGACCACAAAAATAGGGAAGTTGCCTCCTGCAACAACTAGAAGTATTTGAGGATGTTTCCAAGTGTCAATCTGCTCTCAACCCAACCTATTCAACCAAGTGGTGAGTAGACACTCATTTAACAGCCTCCTTAAGTTGTTGTCTCATCTTTTATCTATTAAATAATAAAATATTCAGCAATTAAATACAATTTTCCTTGACCCCACTTGGTCAATAATTACAAACTTTATAATAAAATTAAAACATAATGTCTCCTAAAACATAAAATGTTTTTGCAATTTGGGGTATGTGACACCTTTCCTTTCTACATATACTTCCACCTCATCTAATGATTCCTTTTGATTTAAGGGTATATCACATGTGATCTATTACATATTTATATTATTTGAATCATGTGAAGGATTCAAATAAAAAATAAATCTCCTTATTCAATCATTGTGCCATAAAAAGAAACCTTGAAAACCCAATCGCTTCATCCTTCCCTTTTGGAATCGTAATAGTCAGAATTATCGAGACAAGCCAATTTTCTACACTCAAGTATGAGAGAGATAGTATGTTAAGTATGAATAATAAATATTTGGTGAACATATACAACCTAGTGAGGTTGGGATTCTTCAAAGATTATTCGGAAAGCATGCAATATTTTCAATAATCCAGGTGGTTTTTCGTTTTGTGAGAAGTTGCATAGTTACAATTATAAAGTTACAAGGACATTTGTTGAAACCTTTGACAAACATGAAGCTAAGTTAGGAAAATTGGTGTTGCACATCTCTGAAAAATTCCATAACCCCTAGAAATAGGCTACCATATGAGGGAGGATGATGGCTTAAAATATCTAAGGAGGAGAGCTGTCTTGTCCGCTGAGGCTCTGATACCATATTAAATTGAGCACATAGATCTATAGACCAACACACAACTCAAAAAATAGATCACACAATTTACTCAGCAATTGAATAATCAAATAGTGCAAAAATGTCTTGCAGTTGTGAATGATTTCATTAATAAAAAAAGTAATCAGATAATAATTACAATGAAGTACAATGGCTTTAATAGCCACATGAAATTCGAATCCACATGAGGAAATTCGAATTGATAGACTCTACTTGAGTGTAGGTAACTAAGACCTTGTCTAAATCACTATCGGAGGACTCAATACTTAACTGGCCTTGTCTAAACTATAACTGGAGTTCATTGGATCTCTAAAACACAAATCAAGTGTTACATTCAGTGTTGAATAAGGCTAACTAACTATGGTAGGTGAGAAATGCACCCCTCCTTAGTGCAGTCATGTAAACCTAGCACTAACTGAATGTAGAGGACTAGAATTGAATGTAACTGACTCCTAACTTAGCTTGACTAGTCATTAACTGAACTGAACTAACCTTGGTTGGTTTTGGCACTCCTAGTGGCTCCTAAATTGTAGGGATTTGTCTAGGAGGATCCTAAACTGATGCAATTAAGTGCAATCAGTGGCAGTAAGCCTCAATTAGTGTTCCCCACACTTTAGTAACTAAAACATGTGCCCCAATTAGACCAAGTGGACCCAATGGTGCTAATGACTAAAAATAGACTGGATGGACTCCCTATTTAGACATGACTCCTGATTTAGACATATGACCAAATTGGACAAAGGAGGATTAATAATCCTAACAAATCCCTTATAAGGTTTTCTTATCAACTTTGAATTTTCAATGCTCCAAGTTTTTATTTCAGAATTATGAGGCTTTTTCTTTAGAGACTTTTTTGCAGTCCCTAAGGGCTTCATGTTTTAGAGTTTTTTTCCAAAGTCACACTTTCACACTTCAATTATTAGAAATTGATACAAGAACATGTATTTATTTTTAATAAAAGAACTCTAAAATATTGGATCAATGATATGATGTCTTCACAATAAACTATTTCATGGCCACAAATCTCAACTTGGGAATTTAATTACTACTAGGTAATAGGTGTCATCCATGCCTTTAGGAGTGCAATGATAGTATCGTTGAATCTTATACCATTTCATTCCTCCATATTTGTGGTACACCTTAACTCCACCCAAAAAGAAGGCATTATTTGTTACACTACTTCAACAATTGAAAAAAATTTAGTGTTCTTATTTTCTCCAATAACAATTTGTAATGCCCCCCAAACAATGTTTTTATTTTGTTTATTATTATTTGTTGACTATCTATGGATAATGAATTATGGCTATTGATGACTTAGCCAAAGAGTTCGGGGAGGACTGATGTAATAATTTACCCTTAGGGGTTAATGAAAATGAAAAAAAATATAAAATTATTGATACAACGAATATGGTGGAAGTAGCTAGGTTAAAAGAGGAAACCTGCAGGAGACAGTAAGGGATAGGGACCGACTAACTTCAGGGACTGAAATAAAGTAAGTTTCGGGTGTGCAAAATCAGCACAGACACATCCCTGAAATAGGGGATACCATTAAGCCATGGGAATTCCGGGGAGGAAGGGGAGAGGGTTAATGGGGAAAGACCTAGGCAAAAACAATAAAAGAAAAGGATCCAAGGAAAAATGGAAAGAAAAAGAGCATATGGTGTAGGAAGGACGTTGTCGAGTATGCTGGGGAAAAGGACTCTGCTGAGAGAGTTCTTGCTATTGGGCATGATTTCCTGTAGATAGTTTGAAAGCTAAAGCTGAAGTTAGCGGTCTCTACTGTCATCCTAAGAGGTTTGGCTTGGGGGTGACTAGAAGGAAAAGGAACTGATCCTAGTCTATAGTTGGGTGGAATGTGGCTACTTCCACCGTAGTTCGATACATCTAATCTACAGATTCTTCAGTATGAGTTTGATGATATTATGTGTGCTATGATTTGTATTGTATTATTTCATATTTATGTCTTTATTTGTATGTGAAATATCATGGGTTATGCTGCAAGTAAATATTTATCTTGTTGAATGCTCTATGGTTAGCAAGAAAATTTTATATATATACTTATATGCATGTTCCTGCAGCTGACAGTCCTATTCTTCTACACCTTGGTTGTTCTATCAGGAGGGTTTGCTTGTTACAACTTTTAATTTTAATGCATAGGGTATGAAAGACTTAAATTCTAGTTCTTGCATATACAAGCAATAGTTTAGATTTGATTTGCTAGGTATGATTTTGTGATCATACATTTAAATATTTTTTTTTCTATTGTTATATACCACATCTAGTTCAGTAAACTATATTCCTATTAAAGGCTCTCAACTTACCGATGTTATCAGACAATATTTAGAACAACAAAGCGATACATTTAACTCAGTGTTGGTTATTATCAATTGATAGGAGTTACGGCTGAGATCGCAGGACATCGTCAATATCAATGTCTTCCTTTACTCTCTACGTTTACTGCCCAGGTCTTAAAGGAGAATGGATTGGGGAAACAATAGAACCTAGGAGGCACAATCCTGAAACATGCATGGTCCAGACTCTGCATTTTTACACCGATCATGCCTGTAAAACAAAAACAAGAACCCTAATCCTCTACGCAAGATGAAGTTTTTCGGCCTATACTAAATCTGTAGCCATTGGAAAAATCCCGACACATTGGGGAGGGGTTTGTCAGCCTAAGAGTGAACTGGAATATGAAGATAAATTCTTCTGTTATACAAAACAAAACAGTGAAGCCCTTACGACATGAAACCCCACACCTCACTCACGTTTTGACAGAGCTCGAAAAGCGTAGGGTCGAAGGTTCAACCTTTTAACCACTGTCAAGTCGTTTTGCAGGAGCAAAATGAGGGTTTCAATAGAACCTTTTTTACTATGTCTTGTTCAAGACCAGCTAGACGGGGTATCATCAGTTTTGGGGAAGGGAAAAAGTTTTATTACAAGTCCTACATTGTTTTTTTTTTCTTTTATTCAAACTCTTAAGATTTCTTTCCAAACGAACAAGAACCATGACCAAATAATAGTGCAGTCAATTATTAATCATTAAAAATTTATAGAGAAGCTTTAACTACTGCATACATAGTTGGGTCACAGTTTCACACCAGATCCGCAGCTTAAAAGCTATTAAAAAACAAAAAGGAAACTTATTTATAGTCCATTTATGAGATACGAAAGTGAAACCTAGAGCTTAGCGGAGCCACGGTTCTCACGACCAGTTCCGCAGCTTAAAACAATTAAAAATCAAAAGAGAAGTACGCTACAGTGCCTTAAGGATACTAATAGTCCGAATTAATTTACAAATAGAGAAATTCGTAAAATACCATAATCGCTTGTGACAGTGAGTATTCCATGACGTAGCTTTTAGGTCTCCTTTAAACACTTGAAAAAACCCCTCAAACATTGATAATTTCAAAACCATGGAACCCTCAGTTCCCCATACAGGATCCACCTACGAAGACTCCTTTATTAAATTAGCAACCCCACAGCCAACAGAGTTTACCCCAAGGATGATAAAATCGCTTACCGATAAAGGCCTTGTAACCGTGCATACGAACAACAGACCCCGCTCTTGGTACCTGCGACCAAATGACGAGGGTTATGTTCCTTAGTGGGGAGAAAATCGTGAAGAGACAAAGTAAGAAATAAAAGATTAAGGAGTTAAGGAATCAACGAATTATTTTACCTATCGAGGAAATTGTCCCTTCATATATCACCAGCCCCTCCTAACTCAAAAGAGATCAATCCAGCTCTGCAACAGGTAGGGTAATGGCGATTTATTAACACAATTTCCTCCTGTGAACAGACCTCCAAATCATCATAGGATTTTGGCTTGAAAACACTCTGGCACCAAAAACCAAACCCTAAATGTGCCACTGAACTGATGGAGCTTTCGAGATGACCCCTTGCTAACCCAAAGGCCACGAGTACAAAGGCCTTAAAGAACATAATAATGATTAGAGGATAGCCGAAGTTTCCAGCGGTTAACATCTCATTGAAACCAATGTGACTATGGGGACCATCGTAACATGTGTTGGGCATGTAATTACTAAGAGGTGACAGTTGCAGGATCAACCTTGGACATGTAGGATACCCTGTTGATGCCCTCATCCTCATTACGTGGAATCTGGGTTGGCTGTCACCCATGGCATTGACAACGAAATCATGAACCTTGAATGCAGATGTGAACCTCGCATTTTACACCATAGGATTAAATTTTTCCAGACTTTGGTTAAGCCCGAGACTTACAAGTCCCTTTTTCGGATGGAAGTCAGACTGCATGGAAATTACAATATGTTAGAACATTTCTTTTGAAATCACGAAAATTGTGTGTAATGGGAATGTTTTCTAAGCCTTCTAAATAGGGAGTTGGGTATTTTACCTAGGCATGCCCTTTGAATCCTTCGTGCACCTGTCACATGAAAAGGATGGTTAGCTGAAGACAAGTAAGTATTTTTATTAGCCATGAGGTCTAATCTATCATCAATGGGACCCATAAGAAAAATACATCAAAAGAAAATTGTATCGAGTCCAACTTGCAACCCTTAAAGACCTGCCTACTTAGTTGGCTTGCCAAGTTAAACATGTTGCAACTTCATAAAGGGGATCGATGGTAAGACTAGATATGCAATTCACTTATGCCATGAATGAACTATACCTTTTTGGAGTTTAAGGAAACATGAATTTTGTTAATTTTACTTGAACAAAAGAATTTTTTTTTTGAGGTAGTTTACATATGGTATCAAAGCGTAGGTTCATCCCTGTAGCCTGTTGGGTGCACTTCGTTTCTTGTTAATTTGCAGAAAGTATATATATATATATATACAGTTTCATAGCACTCTGACATTATACCGACATGTTGTGTTGCATACTCATGAATTATACAGTAAATTGTAGGAATTATCATGGCCTCTCCTGTTGATAATGAGTACCAACCTGAAAACCCTGAATAGATACCACCAGCCACGCAACCAGCAGTAGAACATTCTGAAGCCAGTCAACTACTAGAAACTATGAGGCACCTAATCATTGAAATACAAATCTATAAAGTGGACAACGAGAAGTTAAAGAAAGCATAGGAAAAGCAACAGGAGATCAATGAGATCTTACTACAAAGTCTACACGAGAAAAACAACAGTAAGGAACCTTGAACCGAGATCAGAAGGGGTCCCCAAAGGGAAGAAAGCGTAGAAATAAAGTGTAGTTCCTCTAACGGGACCTAGAATTCTGAAAATCAGGTCAATACTGACGGAAAGTGAAAGGTCAAGCACCTGGAAGGCGAATTTAAGAAGATAAAACCCACTAGTTTCGATGGGGAATCTAGGACTGGGGAAGAAGCAAAGGCAAGGTTGTTGGACATAAAGAAATATTTCCAGATCTACAACTATTCTAGCAACATGAAAGTTCAAATGGAAATTTAAAACCTAAAAGGCAAAGCTAGTATCTGGTGGCACGACCTCAAAATCTCGCAAGGACTCAAGGAGAAGAATCTGGAGTGGGCTGAGTTCAATAGACTGTTTAAAAAATAGTACCTATCAAAGAGTTACTACGAAAGGAAAACCAAGGAATTTTATGAGTTAAGACTGCCTCAGCCTGATGACCATGGAGGAGCTCATTAACAAGTTTTTAGACCTGATGAGGTTTGTACCCTATATCAAAGAAGAAAAGGTGAAGGTGCAAAGGTTCCTAAGCTGCTTGCCACAGGCTTACAAGGATATAATTGAATTTGACAACCCAAAGACCCTGGATGACGTGCTGAGGAAAGCCAGGCTATGTTATGAGCAGTACAAATAGCGGAACGATCCATCAAGAACATGGAGAGACAGGAAACCAGAGAGGTTTATTCATCAAAGGAATGGATTCAGAACACCACCATATAGGAACATCCCAAGGAATTCCCAAGGAAGCCCTTATAATAGAAATGGACAGCCCCTGCGAAGATATATTAAGTCGGCTAGTCTGGGAACAAAAGGGGCTGGCGGGGCCCCCAGAGAACCTATGACCTGCTGGGAATGTGGAGAACCCCATTTGAAAAGATATTTCCCATGCCTACATGGGGAAAACAAAACCTTGCACGACGTACAAGAAGCATCGATAGTTGGGGAAATTGGAAAAAAATTCCCACAGTATAAATGCGGCCTTGGAGGATCGGCAAGCCGACCATTAGTCTTCTATAATGGAGATTGAAGGTACTATTTCTTTATTAATTGATCCAGGAGCTACGTTGAGCTACATTTCTCCAAGGACAGTGGAGCTCTACCAACTAACTAGGGTAAGGCATGCAAAACCGTGGTTGGTCGAGTTGTCCAAGGGGGCAAAAGAAAGGTAATAGTTTTTATTGTTGATTGTGAAGTTAAGTTGTAGGATCATAAAACCAAGATCGACCTAAATGTTTTTCCCTTAGGATCATATGACATGATAATTGGCATGGACTGGCTAGAGAGGAATAAGGTAGTGCTAAACTGTTTCTCAAAGACCTTTACTTACATTGCTAAAGACCAAGTCCTTCGAACTATAAGGGGATTGCCCAAACCCATCTCAGTAATAAAAATTTATGCTATGCAGCTAAAGAAATTCCTGAGAAAGGGCCGTAAACTCTTTGCAGTTAGGGTTGCTGACTTACTCCTAAATGAAAACCAGACCCCTCTAAAGCAGCACTCGATCCTAGATGTGTTCCCTAATGTATTTCCTGAGGAAGTACCAGGTATACCTCCTCAATGGGAGATTGGATTCTCCATTGAGCTACTACCTGGATCTGCGCCTGTGTCAAAGGTGCCTTATCGGATGAGTATTCCAAAACTGACTGAATTGAAAATTCAATTGCAAGAACTATTAGAAAAATGATATATCAGGCCTAGTGTGTCTCCCTGGGGTGCATCGGTCTTGTTAGTTAAAAAGAAGGATGGGACCTTAAGACTCTATATCGATTACTGACATTTAAACAAAGTAACCATAAAGAATAAGTATCCCCTGCCCAAAATCATTGACTTGTTCGATCAAGTAGGGTGGGCGAGAGTCTTCTCCAAGATGGACTTACGATCTAGCTATCACCAGATTCGAATAAAAAGTGAGGACGTAAACAAGACTGCCTTCAGGACCCGCTATGGACACTACGAATTCGTAGTGATCCCCTTTGTCTTAACCAATGCCCCTGCCACATTTATGTGCCTAATGAATGGCATTTTTAACAAATATCTGGAACAGTTTGTACTGATATTCATCAATGATATCCTAATTTACTCTAAAACTGAAGAAGAACATCAACTCCATCTAAGGAAAGTGTTGCAAACCTTGAGGGAACATCAACTGTATGCCAAGTTGGAAAAGTGTGAATTGTTTAAGACTGAAATTCAGTACTTGGGACATGTTATTACCAAGGAGGGGATTGTGGTAGATCCAAAGAAAGTACAAGCCATATCTGATTGGTCGGTACCCAAGGACATGGCTGAAATTTGGTCATTTATGGGACTTACTGGCTACTATAGAATTTTATTGAGGGATTTTCCAAAATTGCGTACCCCATTACCTCCTTACAGAAGAAGGGGGAAAAATTTGTTTGGTCACCAAGGTGCAAAGAAAGCTTCGACAAACTTAAAGAGTTGCTAACCAGGGCCCCAGTCCTAAAGGTAGCCGACCCCCTTAAAAACTACACTGTCTGTACTGATTCCAGCTTAGAAGGAGTAGGAAGGGTTTTGTCCCAAGAATGACATGTGGTCTGTTATGAGTCACGTAAGTTGAACGATCATGAACGTAACTATATGGTCCATGACTTAGAACTAGTAGCCGTGGTGCACACTCTAGAAATGTGGTGGCACTACTTATTGGGAAAGAATTTTTTGTTACTGACTAATAACACATGTGTGAAAAAATTATTTACGCAATCCGGTCTAAATTCCCGACAAGCAAGATGGTTGGCCTTCCTTAGTGAGTTCAACTTTGAGGTAAGGCATATAAAAGGTAAGGAAAACAAGGTTGCTGATGCATTGAGTTGAAGGACTTATGGTATTAGTGAGATAATCTTGAGCTAGCCCAAGAGTGACCTCTTGGACAAGGTCAAGGCAGCAAGCACTCAGGACACCAACTACAATAAACTACTCAGTAAAATACATAAGAACGAGATAAATCTAGGTAGGGCAGCTTTTAAAGTTGACCAAAAGGGCTTTATTTGGTTTAAGGATAGGTTGTACATACCTAATGATTTGGAAATCAAGCTGTTCATTTTAAATGAGATGCACAAACCTCCATTTGTAGGTCATCCAGGTTACCAAAATATGGTAACTGCTCTGAGGAAGCAGTTCTTTTGGCCTGGTTTAAAATATGATGTAATAGAATATATGTCCAAATGCATAGAATGCCAGCAAGTTAAGACCAAACATGGGCACTCGACTGGCTTGTTACAGCCTCTACCAATACCCCAGTGTAATGGGAAATCGTATTCCTAGATTTCATCACTGGTTTACCGAAAACAAAGAGACACCATGACTCTATCATGGTGGTAGTGGACAAGTTAAGCAAATTTTCTCATTTTATTCTGGTAAAATCAACACATAAGGTGGCTAATATTGCAGAAATATTTCTAAAAGAGATATCTGACTACACAGTGTACCAAAAATCATAATATCTAACAGGGATGTGAAATTCACATCAAATTTCTGGAAATCTTTATTTGTAGGTTTAGAAACCAGGATTAACTTTAGCACTAGTTATCATCTGAAAACAAATGGGCAAACAGAACGTACCAACCAGACCATCGAAAACATGTTAAGAAATGTATGTTATGAAAAGACCCACTAAGTGGGAAAACTATTTGCACCTGGTGGAGTTCGCTTATAATAACGGTTATCATGCCTCAATGAAAATGAGTCCATTTCAAATTCTATATGGAAAAACATGCAATACCCCTGTCAGTTGGAATAATCCTGTGGATCGTGTACTAATTGGACCTGAGCTGTTGTAGGAGATGGAACAAACAGTTCATGAAGTGCAGAAGAATCTAAAAGTGGCTCAATATTGACAAAAGTGTTACGTAGATTTAAAAACAAAACATAAGGAGTTTTGTGTTGGCGACCACGTGTACCTACAGGTCAAACCTAAGAAGAGTTCCCTCCGGCTGGGGAGCTGCAAGAAATTAGCTCCAAGATTTTGTGGACCTTTCCAAGTCCTAGAGAGAATCAGTCCTGTAGCTTACAAGCTGGCCCTGCCTATTCATTTAAAGATTCATAACGTTTTTCATGTTTCATTGTTAAAGAAATATGTGTATGACTCTGCTCACATTATCTATTGGAATGTGGTACAGGTGGAACCCGAAGGAGAGTTCCAGGTGGAACCTGTACACATTCTAGACAAGAAATAAACAATACTTTATAATCGATTCATCGCTCAAGTAAAAGTGTAATGGAAGCACTTTAGCCCTAAGGAGGCAACTTGGGAGCTAGAGGAGGAAATGCGAATAAAGTAACCTAGCTTGTTTATCGAGCCAATGGGAGAAAATCAACATTGAGGACAGTGTTTAAAATAAGGGGGTGTAGATGTAATTCCCCCCAGACTATGTTTTTATTTTGTTTATTTTTATTTGCTGACTATCTATGGATAATGAATTATAGCTGTTGATGACTCAGCCAAAGAGTCCGGGGAGGACTGATGTCATAATTTATCCTTGGGGGTTAATGACAATGAAAACAATATATATATATATATAATTATTGATGCAACGAATATGGTGTAAGTAGCTAGGTTAAAAGAGGAAACCTGCAGGAGACAGTAAGGGACAGGGACCGGCTAACTTCAGGGGCTGAAATAAAGCAAGTGTCAAATGTGCAAAATCAGCATAGACACATCCCTGAAATAGGGGATACCATTAAGCCCTAGGAATTCTAGGGAGGAAGGGGAGAGGGCTAATGGGGAAATACCTAGGAAAAAACAAAAAAAGAAAAGGATCCAAGGAAAAATGGAAAGAAAAAGAGCATATGATGTAGGCAGGATGCTGCCGAGTATGCTGGGAAAAAGGACTCTTCTAAGAGAGTGCCTGTGTTGGGCATGATTTCCTATGGATAGTCTGAAAGTTAAAGATGAAGTTAGCGGTCTCTACTGTCATCCTGGGAGGTTTGGCTCGGGGGTGACTAGAAGGAAAAGGAGTTGATCCTAGTCTACAATTGGGTGGAACGTGGCTGCTTCCACCGTAGTTCAGTACATCTGATCTACAGGTTCTTGAGTATGATTTTGATGATATTATGTGTGCTGTCATATGTATTGTATTCTCTCAGATTTATGTCATTATTTGTATGTGAAATATCATGGGTTATGCTGCAAGTAAATATTTATCTTATTGAATGCTCTATGGTTAGGAAGCAAATTATATATATATACTTATATGCATGTTCATGTAGCTGACAGTCCTATTCTTCTACACCTCGGTTGTGCTATCAGGAGGGTTTGCTTGTTACAACTTGTAATTTTAATGCATAGGGTATGAAAGAATTTAATTCCAGTTCTTGCATATACAAGAAATAGATTAGATTTGATTTGCTAGGTATGATTATGTGATCATACATTTAAATACTTTTGTTCTCTATTGTTATATACCACATCTAGTTCAGTAAACGATATGCCTATTAAAGGCTCTCAACTTATTGATGTTATCAGACAAGATGTAAGACAACAAAGTGATACATTTAACTCTATGTTGGTTATTATCCATCGGTAGGAGTTACTGCTGAGATCGAAGGACATCGTCAATATCAATGTCTTCCTTTACTCTCTATGTTTACTGCTCAGGTCTTAAAGGAGAATGGATTGGGGAAACAGTAGAACCTAGGAGCCACAATCCCGAAACATGCATGGTCCAGAATCTGTGTTTTTATGCCGATCATTCCTGTAAAACAAAAAAAAAGAACGCTAATCCTCTACGCAAGATGAAGTTTTTCGGCTTATACTAAATCCGTAGCGATTGGAAAAATCCCGGCACATTGGGTAGGGGTGTGTCAGCCTGAGAGTGAACTGGCATACAAAGAGAAATTATTGTGTTATAAAAAACAAAACAGTGAATCCCTTACGATGCAAAACCCCACACCTCACTCACCTTTTGACAGAGCTGGGAAAGCATAAGGTCAAAGGTTCAACCTTTTAACCACTTTCAAACCATTTTGCAAGAGTGAAATGAGGGTTTTGACAGAACCCTTTTGACTGTGTCTTGTTCAAGACCAGAAAAGGTGGATCTAGCATCCAACCCATTAAGTTCATCAAGAAGTCCAACAAATGGAAAACCCCAGGTATCATCAGTTTTGGGGAAGGGGGGAAGTTTTATTACAAGTCCTACATTGTTTTTTTTCTTTTATTCAAACTCTTAAGATTTCTTTCCAAACGAACAAGAACCATCACCAAATAATAGTGCAGTCCAATATTAACCATTAAAAATTTATAGAGAATATTTAACTACTACATACATAGTTGGGTCACAGTTTCACACCAAAGCCGCAGATTAAAAGCTATTAAAAAGAAAAAAGGAAAATTATTTAATTCCATTTATGCGATATGACAGTGAAACCTAGAGCTTAGCAGAGCCACTATTCTCGTGACCAGTTTCGCAGCTTAAAACAATTAAAAATCAAAAGAGAAGTATGCTACAGTCCCTTAAGGAGACCGACAATCTGAATCAATTTACAAATAGAGAAATTTGTAAAATACGATAATCACTTGCGACAGTGATTCTACCACGCCATGGCCTTCAGGTCACCTTTACACACTTGAAAAAACCCCTCAAACACTGATAATTTCAAAACCATGGAACCCTTGGTTCCCCATACAGGCGCCACTTACGAAGACTCCTTTCTTAACTTGGCGAGCCAATAGAGTTTACCCCAAGGATGATAAAACCACTTACCAAAAAATGCCTTGTAACCGTGCATCTGACCAACAGACCCCACTCTTGGTACCTGGGACCAAATGACGAGGGTTATGTTCCTCAGTGGGGAGAAAATCGTGAAGAGACAAAGAATGAAAGGAAAGATTAAGGAGTTGAGGAATCAACGAATTATTTTACCTGTGGAGGAAATTCTCCGGTCGTAGATCACCAGCCCCTCCTAACTCAAAATAACCTGATCCAGCTCCGCAACAAGTAGGGTAATGGTGGTTTATTAACACGGTTTCCTCCTGTGAATAGACCTCCAAATAATTGTATGATTTCAGCTTGAAAACACTCCAGCACCAAACACCAAACCCTGAATGTGCCACTAAACTGATGGAGCTTTCGAGATGACTCCTTTCTAACCCAAAGCCCGTGAGTACAAAGGCCTTAAAGAACATAATAATGACGAGAGGACAGCAGAAGTTTCCATGGGTTGACATCTCATTGAAACCCATGTGACTATGGGGACCATCGTAACATGTGCTGGGCATGTAATTACTAAGAGGTGATAGGTACAGGATCAACCCTGGACATGTAGGATACCCTATTGATGCCCTCATCCTCATTACATGGAATCCGGGATGGTTGCCACCCATGGCATTGACAACAAAATCTTGAACCTTAAATGCAGATGGGAACCTTGCGTTTTACACCATAGGATTAAATTTTTCCAGACTTTGGTCAGGCCCGAGACTTATAAGTCTATTTTTCAGATGGAATTCAGACTGCATGGAAATTACGATATGTTAGAACCTTTCTTTTGAAATCAAGAAAAATGTGTGTAATGGGAATGTTTTATAAGCCTTCTAAATAGGGAGTTGGTTATTTTACCTAGGCATGCCCTTCTAATCCTTCGTGCACCTGTCAAAGAAAAAGAATGGTTAGCTGAAGCCAAGTAAGTATTTTTATCATCCATGAGGTCTAATTTGTCATCAATGGGACCCGTAAGCAAAATAAATTAAAATAAAATTGTATCGAATCCAACTTGAAACCCTTAGAGACCTGCCTACTTAGTTGGATTGCCAAGTTAAACATGTTGCAACTTCATAAAGGGGATCGATGGTAAGACTATATATGCAATTCACTTATGCCATGAATGAACTATACTTTTTTGGAGTTTAAGGAAACATGAATTTTGTTAATTTTACTTGAACAAAAGACATTTTATTTTTGAGGTAGTTTACACAATTAGTGGCATTGTTTTGTATTAAAGATTTGGCAGTTCCAAGGTCATTTATGTAAATATATGATTTCATTATTAAAACACATAAATTTTCTAATTGTGTTGGGACAACTTCAAACACTAAACAATTACTTGTTGACAATGAAAAACACATTTCTCGTATATGAAAATCAAAATCTTAGAATGATTTGTTTTTATAAAACAAATTCACAAAAAATATTCCTTGTTCTTTGCATATAAAAAATATTGGAAATTAGTTAATGAAGTTATTTCCCTTAATGGATTATTATAGCAAG
>LPNX010814751.1:463738-480238 GCA_001517045.1 Pseudotsuga menziesii | reverse complement strand
TATATATATATATATATATATATTTATATATATCTTTCAATAGGAAAATATTTGTCACTCTAAATAAAGAGTGACCATAGACTGTTCTTGAGGAAATCTCATTACATCCACAGAGAACTAGAATTTTAGTATATCAAAAAGTACAAGGTATAGATCAAGGCTAGACCCTTAATGTCTCGGCAAAAAATTATGTCTCATCTTTACAGACCCATAGTCCTATATCATATATATATATATGTTATCATTAATTGACAAAACCATCTTTCCATCCTAAGAATTGATTCTAGTTCACTATTATTTCCTCTGTCTCCAGGTACCTGGATCAAGTAGCATAGCTAGCTTAGATAGACCATCTGCTTCCATATTCAACTCTCTATAAATATGAGCAATTCTAACCTATGAAGAATTTCAATAGCCTTCTGATTTCTTTCAGTAGTTGTTGTAAGTGAGGAGCATTGATTTGATTATTCCTGTTTACCCATCTCCATCACCATTTTGGAATTCCCATAAACTTGTAGCGGTGTTATATTGTTGTTTATATCCATATTTAGGACCAAATGCAGGGATGTTAATTATGCCTTGTTATTGGTGCAATGTCCAAGAGCAAACTTTTCTAGCAACTTATGTTTGTTTGAGAAGTATATCACTCATCTTGAACCTCCCAGGGGAGGCTCTCCTTGGCTTGCACCATTGAAGAAATCCCATGGAACAACTTTATTTATCTATGGAGGAACAAGAACTCTTATTTTTGGCACTTTTTCTTTGTATTTATGCTCATAGGTCCACTATACCACAAGAGCTATTGTTACTTCTGGAGGAATCATTTTTTTATTGAAAATAATTGTGTTTATCACCCACCAAATTCCATATGAAAAAAGGGATGTGAAAGCACTTCATAAACATACCGATCTTTCGGTCCACCAAGATTTGGCCTTGTGTTCAAGAGAGACCCTTGACATCCCTTTATACTTTAGTTCCTTACACGCTACCTTCCATACAGATTCTGCATAAGAACATAAATTAAACAAATGAGAACTGTTATCCTCACCTAAGTGACAAAGTGCACATCGACTTGGACCAATCCATCCTCTCTTCTGCAAGTTTTCCCAGGTTAAGATCTTGTTGTTAAGAGTCATCCACAAAGTTATTTTGGCATTTTAAGGGGCCTTCGAACTTCCACAATTGCTTCCACCAATCCAACTTCTCTCCCTGATACTCTTCCAAAGACCAAGTCTTGTAGCCTAGTTTAGCCGTGAAATCCCCATTAACAGGATTTTTAGTCCAAACCAAATTATATTTTTATTCCTCCTATGGATGAATAAAACAAGACTTGAGTAGAGAAATAAAATTGTTCCATTATTCCCTAAGTCCTTCCTCTAGACCTAGATCCTTTGAATTCTTTTGAGAGAGTTTCCCTCTGTAGTGAAATAGAGAAGGCTTGGTTTAGTTTATAGATCCCTAAGCTTCTTAGTTTTGTAACTAGGGATTCTTACAGTTTATAATTATCTCCTGCTCCTGTCGACGAGTCTTCACCAACCTGGACTTCTTTCCCATTTCCTACCGACCAAGCCAACTAGTTCCCTACTTGAGGGAAGGCTAGCACCCGAGATTTCCAGCCTATAGACCCATTTTTGAAAGATTTATCTTGTTTCATAATCCAATCTTGGATGTACCCATTGGGACGGTATTTGCAAATTAAGACCTTCCCCCATAAGTAATCAGTATTCTTGATTAGGTGACACAAATTTTTTGCAGCCAGATATTGACAGAATAGAAAGGGGTTCTTAATGCCCCATCCACCCAAATCTTTAGGGTTGGATAGCAATTTCCACTTAGATAAAGGGATTCCTTCTGAGTGTTTATTGGCATACCATAAGAAAGAGAAGAACATTTTCCTTAGTTTCTGTAAGATACCCTGCAGAATGTAAGCAATTGTATCCCAGTAAACTAGAATAATTTGAAGGACTTCCTTGAGGAGAACCAACATCCCTCCCCTAGATAAGAACTTATAAGTCCAACACCCAATACGTCCTTCAATTTTTTTGTATAACCACATCCAGTATTTAAAGGAGTAAGCATTAGTTTTGAGTACAAACCCTAGGTATTTAAACCCTTCATCCATTGCCTTTATTGTGTAAGGGAATTCGATACTTATCATTTCCCTCATCTCTTTTGGGAAGCCATTTTTGGAGAGAATGGAATTCTCTACATTAATATGCATTCCTATAGCCTTCTGATACAAGTCCAATATTTGTTCTTCTTCTTTAAGGTTTTCTCAGGTTCCTTCGCCCATCATGATCACGTCATCCACAAATAAAATGTGAGATAGTTATTCTAAACTAGTCACCATTACTCCTTTATAGGAGCCAGCCCTTTTAGCTTGATGGATAATTTTGCTCAGGGCGTCTGCTATCAACATGAATAAAAAGGGGGAAAGAGGGAACCCCTGTCTGAGTCATCTTGTAGACCTAAAAAAGTTGGAGGGTGAGATATTAATCAAGACTACAAAGGAATTCGATTGAACACATCCCATTATCCAAGTGACTGTCTTTAAATCCATCCCAATTTGAATCATTACTACCCTTAGAAAGGTCCATTTTACCCTATCATAAGCTTTGGAGAGATCTAATTTTAAGGCAAAGGCTTTTCTCTTGCACTAATTTATGGTATGGATTGCATCCTGTGAGAGGGACACAACATCATGGATTTGATGATTGAACATGAATCCAAACTGTTCCTTTGTAATGATTTCACTTAAAATTGTCTTAAGTCTCTGAACTATAGTCTTTGCAATTATATTATAAACCACATTGCAACATGAAATTGGCCTAAATTCTTCAAATGAGGAGGGGTTTTGCTTCTAAGGGATGAGATCCAAGAAAGTGGAGTTCAAGGCTCCCAAAACCTTCCCAGCCCTTTCAGAGTCTTGAAAACCCTTTAACAAATCTTCTTTCACAACGTCGAAAAACCCTTAAAAAAATGCAATAGTAAAACCATCCGGTCTAGGGCTCTTACCTTTATGGAAGGAGTATACCGTTTTCTCCAGCTCTTCCTCTATAACCTCTTCCTTTAGGAAGTTATTCATTTCTTCATTTATCAGTCTTGGAAACAGGCTGATGACCTTAATAATTTCGTGTATATTATGTTAAATTTCCATATGCTTAGCTAAGACATCAGTATTTCATTTCATTTTCATAAAAAAAGCATATAAACAGGATCACTGAAAGATAGACAAGCACAACCATACAAAAGGAACACAAAGATTTATCCTGGGAAAACCCTAAAGGGAAAAACCCAGCAAAAGCTTCCTCAATATAGATTCCCCAAAAAGATAAAAGATAAAACCACTAAGGAGATCAAAGCCTGATCCTCCTCCTTCTCCAGCTACTTCTCTTCTACACTAATGCGCTACACAAGTGAGAGTGTGTGTGTCACAAATGAGGAGCACTACAACTCTATTTATATTCATTCGTTCACTTAATTTAACTCATTTGACATGTAGGCTCGAGTTAAATCATGTAGGCTCAAGTTACACATGTAGACTCAAGTAACCAAACTGGGGTGCTGATGACCCACCTTTACAATTAGAGGGGACTACCTCATGACTCTTATTAGTTCTTCTGATTAGGAGCATCAGGGTACAATGTAATACAAGTGGTTCTCCCGGTAGGACCATTGGGGACCACAAAAAGATACATATAGAATATTCTTTGAAGTTACAATATTTCAACACTCCCCCTTAACAAGAAGGGTATTCTACAGCGACATCAACAACAACAAGAGTAGAGATAGGAGACATCATCAACATCAGCAGTGTAACACATCTATAAATCATTGGAAGCTTTTCAACATCATGTAGTCTTCATCTTCAATCTTCAGTCTTCATCATCAACAACATATTCAACATTTTGATTTTTCAATTAGCAACGACATCTTCAGCACTTGGACCTTTCGATCAGCAACATATTCAGCACTTTGACTATTCGATCAGCAACAACATCTTCAGCATTTTGAATTTTCTATCAGCAACATCTTCAACACTTTGACTTTTCGATCAGCAACAACATCTTCAGCATTTTTTCCTTTCGATCAGCAGCAACATCATCATCATCATATTCTGATCTGTTGATCATAATCATCATCACATTCTGATCTTTCAATCAGAAACATCATCATCATACTCTGATCTTTCGATCAGAAACATCATCAACATAGAAACATCATCATCATACTCTGATCTTTCGACTGGAAACATCATCAACATACTCTGATCTTTCGATCATAAACATCATCATCATACTCTGATCTTTCGATCAGAAACATCATAATCATAGTGCGTCACCATCATACTCTGATCTTTTATATCAGTATGTCATCATCATCATACTCTGATCTTTTGATCAGTATATCATTATCATCATACTCTAATCTTTCGATCAGTATGTCATCATCATCATACTCTGATATTTCGATCAGTACGGCATCATCATCATCAGCAACAACCTACAATCCACAACTCAAAGACAAAAAGTCTTTGGATCACTTTTGGACTTAAAGTCTAGGGATGATACAATCCCACCACATTCTCGACAACCGAAGTTACCGAATTGATTACGGGAGAATCATCCCCTATCACTTTAGGACTAAGTCCAAGGACGATGCAATCCTACCACATTCTCGAGGACCGAAGCCACCGAATTGATTATGGGAGAATCAGTCCCTATCACTTTAGGACTATGTCCAAGGATGATGCAATCCTACCACATTCTCGAGGACCGAAGCCACCGGATTGATTATGGGAGAATCAGTCCCTATCACTTTAGGACTATGTCCAAGGATGATGGAATCCTACCACATTCTCGAGGACCGAAGCCACCGGATTGATTACGGGAGAATCAGTCCCTATCACTTTAGGACTATGTCCAAGGATGATGCAATCCTACCACATTCTCGAGGACCGAAGCCACCGGATTGATTACAGGAGAATCAGTCCCTATCACTTTAGCACGATGTCCAAGGATGATGCAATCCTACCACATTCTCGAGGACCGAGGTCACCGGATCTATTATGGACAGATGTCCCGGGACGATACAATCCCTCTTCATTCTCGAAGACCGAGGTCTCTGGATCACTTTAGGGCAAGCGCCCAGGGACAATACAATCCCACCATGTTCTCGAGGACCAAGTTCACCGGACCTATTATGAACAGATGTCCCGGGATGATACAATCCCTCTTCATTCTCGAATACTGAGGTCTCTGAATCACTTTAGGGAAAGTTCCCAGGGATGATACAATCCCACTACAACATCACTACTCCCCCTTTCGGGGAAGATCTCTTCGAACCACACCAAGCTTGTCTCGAAAGTGTTCAAACTTTACTCGAGGCAAAGGCTTCATCAGTACATCATCATCCAAACCATCATCATCTAGATATTCAGTATGTGAATACTAAACTATCACCATCTGTATCTCTAGTATGTGAATACTGAAAGCATCATCATCTATATCTTTAGTATAGAAATACTGAATCACCATCATCTGTATCTACAGTATGTAAATACTGAAATATCATCTATATCTTCAGTATGGGAATACTGAAATCATCATCGTCTATATCTTCAGTATGGGAATACTGAAACATCATCATCTCTATATTCAGTATATAAATACTGAATCACCATCATCTACATCTACAGTATCATCATATGCATCTTATCTTGTATGTAGAAATACCGGATTTCTACATGTTACATCGAAACACAAGGTTCTTTGTCATCACAACTATGTTTATCACATAGAATCATTGTAGTGTCCATCTTCAGGTCAAAGAGACTTAATATCAGCTTCTGAATCCATATGGCTTCACAACTTAGTAGAGCAATCTGCTATGTATTCTGCTTCAACCATGCTAAGAGAAACACTGGACTGTTTCCTGCTAAACCATGAACTCATAGCAGACCTAAAACAAAAGCATCTACCTGATGTGCTTTTCCTGTGTGAGATACTTCCAGCCCAATCTGCATCTATGTAGCCATACAATCTATACTCATGGCTACCATCATAGTATAGACCAAATTCTATAGTCCCTTTCAGATATATCATCACATGTTTTGCAGCTACTAGGTGAACCCATTTTGGTTGAACATGATATTGACTTAAGGTGTTCACAGCAAAAAAAATGTCTGGTCTGGTATTTGTTAAGTACATCAATGACTCAATGATCTATCTGTAGTGAGTCACATCCACTAACTCTAATGAGTCATCAACTAACAGCTTCAGGTTGGAGTCCATGGGTGTGGCCATGACTTTTCCTTCCAACATATTGAATCTCTTCAATATCTCTACCACATACTTTCCCTGGTTGAGAAAGATTCCTTTTGAACTTTGCCATACTTCCAGACCTAGGAAATAATTCATTAATCCAAGGTCTTTCATCTCAAATTCTTCTGCTAGTTTCTTCTTGCTTTCCATGATCTGTTTCTCATTCCCTGTCAAGAATAAGTCATCCACATATAGTAATAGAATGACAGGTACATTTTCTACAACCTTGTAGGAAAGGTTAGGATCGACATTACTCTTGGCAAGGCCCATGCTCATCAGGAAACTATCTATTCTTCCATACCAAGCTCTACGAGCTTGCTTCAGCCCATAGAGGGCCTTCTTCAACTTGCATACTTGATTCCATCTATCTTCAACTTCAAATCCTCGTGACTATTCGATGTAAAACTCTTCCTCAATCATACCATTAAGGAAGACTTGTCTTTACTTCATCATGGAAGAAACTACCATGATAGTTTTGAAGGAAGTGTACCTTGCTTCCTGGAGTAAGTGTCTCTTCAGAATTAATTCCCTCTTTCTGATAGAAACCTCTAGCCACAACTATTACCTTACTTCTATTAGCAACATATCTTATCTTGCAAATCCATTTGGAATATATCACAATTTTTCTTTTTGGTTTGAGTACTATATCCCAAACATCATTCTAGTATCATAACATCTTCTATGAGTTTGTCTTCTCAGGTCATCAACATATCCTAGTCTTCTGCATTCAACCTTGAAGGTTGGAACCCACTTTACTCTTGGTAAAGTCTCGATCCATCACAAAGATATCCATCATGCCGTACCATGTTGAACACAGATATAATTTTCTGTAGTCACTCCCCCTGAAGTGGAGTATCATCTTCCCTCTTCATTCTGTACAGGTGGTTCTATGCTTGATATATACTGGTCAATAGAGTATGTCATTTCATAGTCTATTCTTTCTGGGGAGAATCATGAACCTTGCTTTGTACACTTGTTCCATCATATCGTATACATCATTCCCCATGATCAACTATTATTTTTTGATCATAGCTTCTTTCATAGCATTCTTTTCTTCATCTTGAGTTATCTCTTGTAACCATGGTGGTATTCATCCTTCAAGGTGGATCTACCACTCTCTGAAGCTCTTTCTTCCATCATGGTGTCTTTGACCTTGGGAGCTTCAGATTCATGTTTATTGGAGTGAATCTTGAATTGTCATCACTTGTTCTTCGGAACAAGTCTCATCCTTCTTTTCTTGTAGGAGTTTGTACATGACCTTTCCTACAATGCAAACATATGCATAACGACAAATTCTTATGCATCATGCAACTATTTAGTCAATACAACATTCATCCATATCTCACATAAACTTTCTAGATGCCTTCCATCTCGACCATGACATTATTGAGATTGTGCACTAATCCAATATGTCAGCAAAGAGGTTTGATAAGTAGCAATGGAGAGTTGTATAGCACCATGAGCTACTTACCCATCACATGCACATTAGTAGTATACAGTCATTAATGCAAACAATCTATCATGCATAACACATCAATTGAATATAATCAAATACATAACAAAACAATATCATTAAATGACAATTGAATACTTATCTTTTGTTTGTTTCATGGGTAGACTCCTTCTTCATCATTCTGCTTCATCATCTTCTTTATTCATGAAATCATCATTTCTTATCCAGATGATAAGATGGATAAGAGGTTCTTTAAGAATTGAGTTCTTCATATTCCTCATCGCTTGAGGGATCTTCTTTGAATAGTGAGAGCTTGATCTTCAATTGCTTCCATCTTTCTTCTTCTCTTCTTATGAGACGAGCTTCTTATTCTACCCAAGGTCTGTTGAAAGTAATTACTTCCTTCTGGCACACATTATTTGCATGAATGAATCCCATGATCCTGGGAGGCCATTCAAGGTGGCTATCACCACTTCTGCATTCTCCACTTCTTCTTCTACCGCTTCAAGTTGTTCTGCATTCTAGATCTTCACATTCTTCAACTATTTTCTCAAAGCCATCTTCTGGTTTAAGTTCTTATCTTCAAATAGCTTGGTCAAGGAATCAAATAGCTTCGGTGTCTTTGGGGATAAACTTGTGGTACAAGTTGATTCATGACTGAATCAGCAATGATCTTCTTGGCCTTGACCAAGTTCTTCTTGTGTAAGGCTTCTGGCCTCATCTCCCTCTGGAACTGGAACCTCTATACTCATGTAGGTGTGTAAACCATTTTCTTCAGAGAGATCATATAATTCTAGGCTTGGAATTTGTAAACTTCACCAAGCTTATCATCAAGCTGATGTGATAGATCACTTTGAAATGAGAACCTCAAATCAAAATAGCAAAGGATTAGATCTTACCGATTTGAGGTGTCCGTCTTGGTTCCGAAGCTCGCTGATCTAGGGTTTGTCACAGAAACCCTAATTTTAAAAAATTGGAATATTTTAGATCTAATTGGATAGACATATAGATCTCTTTAAATGGATATTTCCAATGTAATCCTTTTCTGAAAACAGTGGAGGGAAGCTCCCGGAACAGGAAGCCCTAGATTTCCAATTTCTTCTACATAAATGCATGTTACCATTTCTGTGATATCTCTGAAATTACTAATCCTATATGTCTAAAAGTTCTCACAGAGGTAACCTCTTATGTCCCTGATCCAAAAACATAGGTTTAATCGGAATTGGTTTTACCATTTGGGATTTATGAGCCTTTTCCCAAGGTGACCTGTTACAGGACTGTTCAGAACAACGAAGTTGTATGGCATGCCACATGTCACTGGTTCATCTTCTGAGTCTGATATTTTGACCACTAAAATTAAATCTCGTTTCCTTTCCAGGAAAAATTCAATAATTCCATTTGTACCTCTGTATCCCAAGAGATTGCAATTCTCCCTAGGTGTCATGTTTAGGGATGAATTCTGGAAGAGGCTAGAACCCTAACGTGGAGGGATAATATCTCCCAAAATATAGCGAATATGACGCTGAAATTTGGACACAGTGTACATCAGGATTTGATCTTAGGTCACTAAAAGTTTAAGCTCCTGATCCTTCACCAATCTTGGGATATAGAGAATTTACCAAAACTTATCCGTTTTAGTACTTAGGGTTTTTCTAGCTAGGGTTCAAACTAGGGTTTGACTTTTCCAGAGTTTCACCCAACCAAAATTCTTGATCCAGGTCTCTAAACTTTGATTTTCATGAGGATAACAATCCTATGCTGGTCTCACTCAAAAATTCCTCTTCTGTAGAAAGCCCTAATTTCCGCATCGAAAACTGAAAATGCTCGGAATCGAATTCCGCTTCGAGAAAAAGATGCGCCCTTCAATGGAGAGTTATCCTAGCATACTTTTGCTGATGGATTGTGGAGAGAGACCCAAAAATTAAGAAGCCCTAGCTTGTGTAGCTGCATAATTTCTTCTTCTCAGGTTAGCTCTGATACCATGTTAAATTTCCATATGCTTAGCTAAGACATCAGTATTTCATTTCATTTTGATAACAAAAGCATATAAACAGGATCACTGAAAGATAGACAAGCACAACCATACAAAAGGAACACAAAGATTTATCCTGGGAAAACCCTAAAGGGAAAAACCCAGCAAATGCTTCCTCAATATAGATGCCCCAAAAAGATAAAAGATAAAACCAGCAAGGAGATCAAAGCCTGATCCTCCTCCTTCTCCAGCTACTTCTCTTATCCACTAATGCGCTACACAAGTGAGAGTGTGTGTGTCACAAATGAGGAGCACTATACCTCTATTTATACTCATCCGTTCACTTAAGTTAACTCATTTGACATGTAGGCTTGAGTTAAATAATGTAGGCTTGAGTTACACATGTAGACTCAAGTAACCACACTGGGGTGCTGATGACCCACCTTTACAATTAGAGGGGACTACCTCATGACTCTTATTAGTTCTTCCGATTAGGAGCATCGAGGTACAATGTAATACAAGTGGTTCTCCTGGTAGGACCATCGAGGACCACAAAAATATACATATAGAATATTCTTCGAAGTTACAATATTTCAACATATTACAGCCCTTTGGTTCTTTAAAGATATTTTTGAAAAACCTCTCCCCGGCCTCCATTTTTCCCTTGAAGGAAATAACCATTACCCCATTCATATCCTTTATTGTCAAAATCATGTTCAAATTCCTTCTATGGTTGGAGAAATTGTGAAAAAAATTCATATTGTTTTCCCCTTCCTTGATCCATATAGCTCTACTCTGTACTCTTAATAACTCCTCCTCCATAGCCAGCAACTCTTCTCTTTTTAGTTCATTTTCCCTGACATCTTTCAATTCTTCCTCTGTGAAAATTCTGGAGTTGTTTTGACTGTAAATCTTCTTTAAAAAAAAATCAACTTCTTTGAGTTGTTTTTGTTGGTTGGTCGAGTAAGTCCTAGCCCAAGGTTTTGTCACCCTATTTATTCTTTTTAGGTTTTCTGACATTTGTCTCATGAAGGTGCCATTGGGAGTGACCACCAATGGAGTCCATGTATCTTCTACCAACTTTTAGTAATCTTCCTCCATCAATCATGCAGGGTTAAATTTGAACAGGACAACTGTCTTAGACTCTGAGATTTGAAATTGTAGGAGAACTGGAAGATGGTCAGACATACCACCTACCTCTACCCAAGTTTTAACTATCAAAGACCCTGAAAGAAAAAATCCATCTAACCTCTTGGATATGGCCTTCTCCCTGCTTCTGTTGTTCCTCCAAGTCAGGGTTAGCTTTAGTGGTTGAAGGTCCACCAAATCTTTGGATTCAAAGAGCATAGCAAAGACCACACCTAGGTAATCATGATGAGATAAAAGACCCCAATTTTCTATTTTCAGATAAAGTTAGATTCAGGTCCCCTCCGAGTATCATGTTCTTTAGCTCCAACATTCCTGAAGAGAAGATGGATTCCCAAAGCCATTTTATTTCTTGATAAGTTCCATAGACATTATATAGAGTGTATGATTCCCCAATGGATTTCTCCTTGAGAACTGTTTTAAGCACTGTGTTGTTCTTTGCCACTGCCACTTCCTCAAATTCTTGATTCTAGGGAGTTATCAAAGCCCCCGAATGACCATCTGAACTTATGTAACCAAATATCCATCCCTTAAGCCATGGCTCCAATAATTCTTTAGCTTTGTCACCCTCCATCATTGTTTCTTGGAGGAAAATGATCGTAGGTTTGAGATTAGCGACCATTCTTTTGAGATATTTTATTTTGGGGGAGCTCCCCAACCCCCTCACGTTGAAGGATAGAACCAATAGTAGGTGAACCTAACCTAGGATTTCTCTGCTCTAAGGTACCTACCAATCATTTCCTTCTTACCATTATTTACATCCACCTCAACTTGAAATTTATCTATTGCAATGTGATATTTCCTCCCTACGATGGCCTTGGGCATATTATCTATTGTTAATCCTTTGAATGACACTTGGTCTTTTTCAGCCGACACTTTAGACCACGTATTATATATTTTATGCCTAATCCACGAAGGGGGATCCTTTAGAGATGCCACCTTTTCTCTCTCCTTATCCATCCAAATACATGTGTCCTTAGTTTCCTTAACCGGTGTTAAGACCTTGTTTCCCGCATACAGGACAAGTGTTTTGGGATGCGTTGGGCTCTAAGTAGTGTCCTTAACAGGATTTATCACCTTACTTTTAGTATGCAGGACAATTTTCCTAGAACAGGACTGCTCATGGCTCGACGTGTTTGTAGTATTGACAGATGGAGAAATTTTAGGAGGGAGTACCATCTTACCAGAGAGTGTAGGTAACCGTTCTTCCACTGAGGTAGTTCTTTTCTCCCCACCTTTCTTCATCCCTTTTCTCTTTCCTCAGTCCTATGCAGACTATTTATCCCACTGTTTTCTATACTGTTGAGGCCTTCCTTTTGGGTTTGGACAGTCCCACACAATGTGGCCAACCTGTCTACAGGAGAAGCATCGAAATGAAATTTTCCAATAGTCCAACCTCTATTGCCACAGGCTCCTGTGAAGCTCCAGATGAATTTCCTTGAGCAACCCATCATGTAAATCCACCTCGATTAGAATTTTGGCACACCTTCTGTCCACCTTCTGCTACCATTCTTCCTCTAGGGATACGAATTTACCAACTTTATCTCCTATTGCCTCTAGTATCTCCTTTTTACAAAACATCATAGGGAGTCCTCGAAAAATGGTCCATATTTTTTGCACATTATGGGGTTCCCTATTGGCTTCAAAATCCACACTCCAATTCTTGAGAATCAACCCTGAAGGCCCCCATTGCCAGTTGAATTCTAACAGTATCTTCCTCTCTACCTCGGACTTGACACGAAACAATATCCACCCTCCCGAAAGAATGTGGAAAACTAGTAACTTCAACATATGGGGACTCCAGTTTTCCTCCATCCACCTCCAGAGAGCAGCTTCGCCAACTGCTTTTTCTGCAAAACCTTCCAACCAAAGCAAGCAAAAGATAGTCAGGTATTTCTGTTAGCAAAATATCCTTCCTTACTGTTAAGGATGTTGCCTGTTTTTTAGCTTTGGCTCCTGTACGTCTTCTTCCTTATATCTCTCCAACTTTGTTTGTTGTTATTGTTGAATCCTCCTTCCTGCTTGAAAGACCGAGCTTCAGTTTCTCAAGCGTAGTAGTGGACAACACTTCATGTTGTGATTTTGCCACTTCTGAAAAGTGTGTAAAAATATGTCCTTCTGGTGTGGTAGAGTCATAATCTACTTCATCTATTGGAGTAGTAATACATCCTTAGTACATATTTTTTACCTTAGGCTAACTTTATTTTCCTTCATGCAATGATATCCTATGGTTTAAGACTTAGGAGAGTCGATTCAACATTATAACTGGTTATTTTGGCATGTTCACACCTACAACATCACCCTATTTGGTCAACACAACACATGTGCACTTCATTTAATGTCTTGGTGCACCACCTCCTTGATTTTTGGCGCCCTGGTTTGACTAAGTGTGCTAGGGGGTGTATTTGGCTTGTTTTAACTCTCCCATGTGCATTTATTGCCACCTAGAGCACCCCACTCACCTCTATCTTCTCACCCATTCTTTCCTAGGACCTATTAATGACCCAATACACTTTCGATGAGGCTTCATGACTGTTTGGGCTTAGTTGGAGTTCCTTTGGTCCACCTATGGGGGTTGGTGGTCAATTCTCACCATGAGACTTGTACTTTCCCAATTGGCTACCAGAGCCACTCGAATTTACTCCAATGTATTATAAATATGTAACATAACAACTAAATAATGTATGATAATAATATGATAAGAAATTAGCACCATTCACATGCGTTATTCCATGTATTTTCTGTCTCTTTGATTGTTTCTCTTGCACATTTTGTCAAACACTTCATGTGTGAACATTGTTCTAACTCCTAGATCTGATTAAGAAGTAAATTCTTACATGATATCAAAGCTGGTTGGAGCTGCAAACAAATCTTGTGAGGTTTGAGTTACTATTTAGGGCATATTTCCAGAAAACTTGAGCGTTTGATTTAGGTTTAACAAAAATTTTGTCATAGGTTGCACAAGTAGGATGGAGAAAACTTGAGATCTACTTACTCCCTTCAATTATTTTGAGTGGAAGGCTGAGATGGTCATCCAGTCGAGGTCCAAAGGCCTCTATCGGGCCACCATGGGAACTGAAACTGAGCCAAATTCTGCTGTGGAGAAAGCTAAGTATTTTAATATGCTTGATGAGGCCTTCAGCATTCTTTTCCTTATAAATGCAAGAGAAATTCTCTTTCACATAAAAATTCGTGGCACACCAAATGAATTTTGGGTCAAGTTTGAGTCACTATTTGGGAAGCAGATGAAATGAGAGGCCATCATCTTGAGAATGAGCTAATCTCACTAAGCCCAGCTCACTACTAGACCATTGAAGATTTCTTCACCAATTTTAAAGTGCTGGTACTTCATCTAAAACAATGTGGCATAGAAAATAAATATGATCATCTTATCTTGTCCATCCTTTCTAAGTTGGGGCCGGATTATTCTATATATGTTTTGACATTTCACTCTAGCAAACTAACAACCAGAAATTGGAAGATGCCTGCGCTGTCAGATTTTATGGAGTCTTTGACTCAGAAGTAGGACAAGCTCATACAAATGGGTACCATCATCAAATCCAAGGATCAAGCTCTTTCTTTTGGTATATCAAATCAATCCCAAAGCAGGAATAAATATTTGAAGAAAATGGATAAAGAGAAGAAGGAATCAAGTTCAGAAAGCTCTAGTTCTACTGATGGGAGCTCGACATTCAGGAGGAGAAACAAGAGATAAATACACACATGTTATTATTTCATAGGTTCATATCTTGAGATATATTTCTTCAGAAATGAAATGGACATCATGAGCAAGCTCCTTGAGGAGAACCACATTGCTCTTCTGGAATTTGCAAAAAGATGGGAGCGTAAGCAAGGAAATGGTATGGTTGAGCATGCATTGGGTGCATGGGTAAAAAAAAATTATGATTTCTATGTTTCTGATATCTCTTCTTATGATTCACATTATAATATATCAGAACCTGAAACATCCATCCCTTCCTTGAAAAAATTCCCAGTCAGTTCATCAAAGCTTCCTCCCAAAACTAGTCATTTTTCACTAGCTTTTGATGTGCCTTCTGAAATCTCTTCCCAAATACATTAATACCTTTCCATTTCTGATTCTGAATATTATATAAAGGATTATATACATCCTATTATATTTATTTACTCATTTCCCCAACCATCTCATGACTAAAAGACCCATCAACCCTCAAGTTCACTAGTTGGAAATTTAGAAAATTGTCTAGTTTCCAATGCTATGTCTCTTGTATATGTTGCTGTTATGTCTTGTATGTTTTTAATTGGTTGAAAATCTATATCATTGGCCTTCATGGGACTATTTTTCCATATTTCTGGACTTTCCTTCACCATCCATGGTTCGAATCTCAAGTCTCCAGACCTTCTAGGTTCACTCAATTGCAATTGTGATCTAGTTGCTCACTCTTCTCTTCCGAATGAATCCATTCGCTCATGGAGACATCATACCTATGATATTTTATTCTGTGTATGAAATATATTCTGATATTTCAAAGCCTCATGATATTTGTTACAGAGTTTTGAAGGTACTTCATTAAAATGGGAGAAATATTCATGGCTTTATTCATGATATGACAACTACACATAATGCAGATTTTGTTGAATCTTTTGATATTATTTGGGAAAGTGTTTACAGAGATATATTTTCCATGGTTGATTATGTTGTTAGATCGAAGTATTCTTGCAAAAAAATACATTCTTATGATTCCCCTCCATCATCAAGTGACGACCATCAAAGGGCCTCTCCACATGATCTTTGTTTACAACACTTTGATGCATTGGTGCATGATCTTGGCATCCACAACATCTTCACCAAGTCCATCACCAAGAATTTGTTCTTTAAAATCACTCAAGTAAAGAAGAGGACATGCTAAAGACATTTTTATCTCTGTCATATCCATTTTTCAGGGGATGTTTTGTCCCATGAGGTTTTCTTCCGTACCTTGGCTACATGGATCAATAAAAATTCTGTTGTATAAGGTGACTTCTGCCTTAGTTGCCAAGGCCTTAATAAATATTTTTGATTAAATTGTACTAAGTATGGATTAAAGGGGGATTTTTTACCAGTAATACATCCTTAGAACATATTTTTTACCTTAGGTTAACTTTATTTTCCTTCATGCAATGTTATCCTATGGTTTAAGACTTAGGAGAGTTGATTCAACATTATACCTAGTTATTTTGGCATGTTCAAACCTACAACAACACCCTATTTGGTTAACCTAGCACATGTGCAGCTCATTTAATTTATTGGGGCGCCACCTCCTTGATTTTTGGGGCCCTGGTTTGACTAAGTGCGTTAGGGGGTGTATTTTGGCCTATTTTAGCTCTCCCATGAGCATTTATTGCCACCTAGAGCACCCCACTCACCTCTGTCTTCTCACCCACGCTTTTATAGGACCCATTAATGACCCAGCACACTTCACATGAGTTTTTGTGACTGTTTGGGCTTAGTTGGAGCTCCTTTTGTCCACCTAGGGGGGTTGGGGGTCAATTCTCACCATGACACTTGTACTTTCTCAATTGGCTGCCAGAGCCACTCGAATTTCCTCCAATGTATTATAAATGTGTAACATAACATATAAAGGATG
>LPNX010814751.1:425453-463376 GCA_001517045.1 Pseudotsuga menziesii | reverse complement strand
TACATTTCATAATAGGGGAAACAATCATCGGAGAATCATATTAATTACTTTGTATAACAATACAAAAATTTTAATAAAATATTACATACTTGTCTTTGTAAAATTACACCAAATATATAGGCACTAATTGACCCCAATACATAGGAATACAAAGATGTAGGAAAAGATGTGACATGGGAAATATCTCAACATTAACAATGTTGCAACTAATATGTAAGTATGTAAACAATAATGATAATACGATCATATAAATGGTAGAGGCCTCTTTCATGCAATGGATATCTACTCGGAAAATATGTCATGACACATTTCTCAGCAGTACTTGTTGACAATGAGGAAGTTTGTGTTACATGGTGGAAAAAAAACTTCCCATTTATGATATTGAGTGCAATATCCAATGTCGTATGTGCTCACAAGCATAGCTTGACATTGTTCACCTAACAAAGTGGTGAGCCTTTTCCTTAGTGGATTATTGCACAACATATATGCAAATCAAATACCACACCCAACTTTATGCAAATGGTCAACAATGGATGCATAGTGTGTTGGTAGAAAGGCACATAAGAAATAAAGTAAAACAAAACATAAAACCACGAAACCATTTCAATTCAAAAAATTAAATATACACAGGTTTGTTCAACAAAATGTTGAAATGCTCTCAGAAGTGTGTAGGAAAGGTCAACCACTAAAGGCATATGCAATTTAATAGGCACATATATTCATCCACTTGACCCATCACAAACCTTCCTTCTCTCACATGTCATAAAGCAATTAGCATATCATACCTTTTATAATCATTATGTATTTTTCAAATTGTCCCATAACAAAGCCTTTCCAAGTCTTTCCACTTGAGCCTCCATCCTACATAATCCAAACTAACTAAGTTTTAAAGTGCAAACCCCCATTTTTGTGTTATTTTTTTCATTGCTACAAGCTTTTGTGCATTTACTAGTTGGGTTAAGTTTGGCATATTTTTCTTCATAGTACCTCGTTTATGTTTAATTAACACACAATGGATCCATTGATTAAACAATTATAACAAAGTAAGTTTAAGAATAAAAAAGGTCATTATCCTATAATACATTGACACAACTTCCTTGCCTATTAAAGATTATGCTAGTAGATATTTGATTTGTGTTGCATATCTACATAATTGACTCAAACTTTTTGGGATTCATAGAAAATAGGGTGATCTCACACGCAATAATTCATCTTAATTTATAATAACTTTTTCTATGTGCTTTCATGGATCAAAATGTTTTGTGCTACCATCAACAAAAACAAAAAAATTGAGAAATAAACCTTAAACAAACCATTCAACTACAATGGCTACACATTACAATTGTTGTCTAGAATCTAAGCTTCTAGCAATAGTTAACATTGTTAATTTTTTTGTTGATGTAATAATATTTTCAATGTTAAACAAGAAAAGTGGAACATCCACAAGAACAAGAATCCTCTCATACATGTAATCTTGTCACAAAATTGATTGATATTTTCCTTGATACCTACAATATTTCAAGTGTTGTGTTGGTCTATAATGTATAATGTCACTTTTCTCTTTAGTGATGTTAGCATAAAGGTGGGTAAGAATGTCTTAGTTAAGGCATAACATTTAAATATTAAAAGAACATGTTGATGAACTCTATTTGAAATCAACTAAATACTTGAATCCATTAGCATATAAGAAAATCAACTCCAAAGTGCTATAAAGAGATGCAACTATTATGAATAATAATACAATGCAAGGGTGTGCATTTTCTTGTGCATATGTAACCATACCATCTTGATCACTATTGAGTGTGTTCACAAAACAAATGATCTATTGATATAGAACATACCACCAACAATTCATTTTGCTATTTATGAGACCATGTATACATCAATAACAAAAAAATCTAAATCCTCATCATAAATAAACCACATAATTTTCCCCTCCAAGGGTAAAAACTCTCCATTAATATATTAAAATCAATATAAAAAATAAAAAATTCTGCGTGCAATGGTTACTTTTCACTTTCCCTAATGTTCATGGGAGCCTATAGTGCTAGTAGTTGCCTCATGAACTTGTACTTGGTCTTCCCTTTTCCCAAGTTCCCTGCTTGTTTGAATGTACTTATGTTTACAAGGAGTCAATTTCCCAACTACATAAGTGGTTATTGGAAATTTAAGGCTACATTGTCAAAACCCCAAATTTTCACAAAAATTAAAATTTTTTGATGTAACATAAACTGTTTATAGTCACAGTTTGATAACTGCTAGCAGCTAACGGAAAGAATGAAACAGTTAACAAAAGTAACCATTAACTTAAACACATGTAGATTAATACTATTTTAATTTCAATATGTGATGTGAATAATCTGCATTTCGTTATTTTTAGTTGTACTTATGGTTTTGATTTGTCAAGTAGGTGAGAAGTTACTTTCTAACTAGGGCTTACTTAGCGATTGCTAATGTACCTATATTTCTGGATCTTACAAGCTTGACAGGTAAATTTTGAACCAGTAAGAGTTTATTAAGGTGTTTAACTAGATATACTTCTTTTAGCATAAATATACTGCTAGAATAAAAGTTTTCTTAGAAGAATCCAAGGTACTACAAGGTAAAGTGACGTTTCTTTTACTTTTTTTACAAATGTGATAGTACTTAAACTTCATTTCATAAAGGTTAATAACTTTTCCCTACTGTTTGTCTTTTCTCAGAATGACTGCTATGTTAGATAATTCTTCCTTCCATCTTTACTCTAAATTAATTTCCAGTTCTTCATAGAGCTTAAGATTTAGTATATCAACACTCTTGCTAATACAGAAGTTAATGGTGTTGCTATTTGTAAAATTTACACAGTGCTTATAAGCATGGAAACAGACCTAAGTCCTTTCAAGAAACAAGCTTATCCAGAACTCTTAGCTTTACCTTTTATTAAGCTTTGGTAGAGGAAGTTTTTTAGCTTATTAATGCATTGTAATTATAATTGATCATTTGTATAAATGTCATCAAGTTGTGACTTCTATGTTTTCAACTGTTTTCATGACCTAGTAAAGCAACGAAATTTACATTATCCTATTATTTACTTATAAGTAAAAGTGATACAATATAATCCTAGATAGTTTACTATCTTTAACTCCCAAGTCTAATCTAACCTTGAATGAAATCATTTGGAGCTTTGTTTACTTATGGAGACCAATTAATTACAACTTCCATGAATTTTATCTTAGTACTATAGACTTCTTGCAAAAATAAGAATCTATTCTAGAGTATAAATACTTTTTATGTACATAATGTTGATTTATAAATTAAATCCTCACCATTAGTGTTTACATAAATGCTAGTTCTAATAACATATTCCTTCAATGTAATATTTGTTTCAATGATTATTATGAAAACTATTAACTTGTACTTAAGGGATTATACCCTACTACTCCATAGTTGTTATTTTTCCATTGAAGATTTCAATGTTTACATACATCAAGGTTAACGATACCATATATGCTTTGGTTCGTTACTAACGAAGGTTCCAAGGACTAAAATAAAACAAGGGTTTATGATAACATTTAATCTCATGCTCCAACATTGTTTGACTTATAGTTTATCGTTGAAATGATATGTATTGACCTTGTTTAATATGTTATGATTGCGATCGTTGTAAAAATTATTAACAATAATTTGAATCCTAACCATGCAGTGGAGACTATACAACTCGACCGACTGAGGACTAAATAAATTTTGGGGCACATGGAATATCCACCACCATGCAATGCATGACTTATAAGCTCACCACACAACCCTACTTCTCATTCTTTGTCAAGGGTTTTGGTATGTGCTTTGTCTGGTTTTTTTGCGGTCATGAGGGCTTGATAGTGCTCACCTTCAACTCCACTGTCTGTGCATTTTGAGGTGTTATCACCGAGTGTAATATTTGCGAACTCCACAACTCGCATTTGATTTGATTTCTGCAAACAAAACTTTGTTGTGCGTGAGGGTAGTGTTACACAGTCAGTAGTTTTTAATGTCAAATCAATGTGTGGCCACTGTTAATGCTTTCTCCTACTCCAGTTGTCGGTGTAGTTATTAATTTGAACCCAGCTGCCTCTTTCTCAGGTGAATACGAGGCTTGTACTATTCGTTGTGCTGCCTCATTTCTTTCGTGGCTTCTGGTTCCTTCACTTCCAGGTAAGGAAATCGACTTACAAATGTTTGTAAATTTTTAGGTTACAGTTACCAATATACCATTCAGTTTCTAATCAAATTTTTTGAATTTTACTTGCAGGTTACAGCTCGTCCTTATGCTTGGAAAAACCCTCTCCAAGTTTGGATTGGAAACCATACTTACGAGTAAGCCCTGGTTACAATGTGGCAAATCCTTTCTTACCAAAGGTTAGGGAAAAGGGTTTTCAGTTGGGAAGAAACTACGAGTTCGGTTCTTCCAGTCTTGAGATGTTGGGTCTTCAGTTTCTAATTTTTATTTTCGTTATTAAGCTCTTGCATATAGCAGGGTGGCTCTGGCCATGATGACGTGACTTGTATCTCCATTTTCCTTATCCTATAAAAGATAAACAATGAAAAAGGGTTTTAATACTTGACTGTTAGTTTTTTTTCAACCCATGCCATGATGCTGGGTGCACCATGCGTGAGCTAGGTGTTGTAAATTTGTTATGTTTTTAAGCCTTTCAGCCTCACAAGGTAATATACTTGGTTTAAAGATTTCTTTTTAGCTTCGATCTCTGTATGGATTATGAGATGGTTTTTAAAAAGTATTTTAATACATTAAATCTCTGTCTCATTTATACATTAGTTATAAAACCTGTAGGTTAAGACTTGTGTATTTTGGGTCTTCCCTTCCTCGAGTGTGAATAATAGTAATTATTTGATTTAATATTTTTCTTGTGATTAAGTAATTATAATGTGAGGACTGACAATTCAGTCGTAATGTATATTTTAAATCATTAAGCTTTTCAGTTAGGATAGATTATTAGGATTTACTGTAAAAGGACCCTTAGATAAATATAATCTTTAATCTATCAATGGTAATGGTTTTCGGTTTACCTATTTTCTTTACTACAATAATTTTGATATTGTTTATCTTGTTTTAAGTATTTCCTTTTCTTTTCAAATAAAAAATATATATAAATGTTGTAAGTTCTTAGTTTATTTCTATTTACTATTTACCTTTAAATTCTTATTTCTTTATTGCTCTATTAGTTAGTAAAGTTCCAGAGCTATATAATTATTAAAACAATGACTCTGTAACCTTGATTATCTTCTTTATTTATAATACTTAAATAATTAGTTAGGGTTTAGTTTTACCTTTACAGGTATAAACCTGTCTAATAATTATAAGATTTCTTCGTAACAAATATTAGTTTTATACTAGTTATAAATTATAATTTCATTTCTTTTATTTAATAAACTGTCTAGTAAAATTTACTCAGAGTTTTTGAAATGATAAAGCATATATTTTGTAACTCAGTTTACTCTTTTTAATCTAAGTACTTTTAAGTTTAACCCTATTTAGTTTATAGTAATTATTAGTCTTAGATTAGTTGATATTGTTAGAAAATAAACTATAAGATTAATAGGTTATTTCTTTACTTAACTGAATATAAACATTGTAACTCTACTGTAATTTTTCTATTGTAGTTCATTCAGTTACTTAAGTGAAAATAGAAATATATAAGCTTATCCTAACACAATTTAACCTCCATAATATTTAACTTGAATAAAAATTACTCTACTGTCTGTAAATACACAATCTTATCTGCTAAGATATTCTCTTATCTTCCTAAATGTTCTACCTGTGCTAGTTCTCTTCCAAAATGTTTACATAAATAAGCTTGCTAAAACAATAACATAATAAATAGAATACTATTCTTTCTACTAATAATTTACACACAGTATTAATTATTGTGTTATCTACAACATGTAGAACCATTTGTATTCTATTCAATCTCTTATCATTTTCTTTCATCTACTATTAAATATTCTATCTGTGTTGGAGTACAACATGGTCCTTCTAGGTGTGGAAAAACACAGACTAGAAATTATTTTCCATTCTAACACATTAATTTTCAATTTCATTTCTTTAAGAATCTACAAAGATTACTAAATTCTAACATTTTACAAACTAAATATTTAACATTTATATAACATACACAGTCATGTTTTATCTATCCAACATAGTAAAACAAAATAACGTAGAACTTGATTAGGATAGACGACAACAGCGTTAGGAGGCCGTTCCTCCCTACCAAACTCCCAGAGAGCGCTCAAACAACGCTTCCTTAGGACCCCCGAGCTTGTTCCTGGTATTCTTGGGTGAGAACTAGTGGAGCATGCAAATAGTATACTGGTCCAATAACTCATTAAAACACACTGCACTCAGCAGTAATATCTTTCATCTTAAAAGCTGCACTAGATCACTCAATAGTTATCCCCTCAAACTCTTTCCACAATTCTCTTCCATTGAATTTTCTCTGAAGTACATTCACCTGAATGATCACTTCTCTAGAATGTGCAGCCTTAGCTCTCTTCCATGGGAATTTTTATAAAGATTGCCTAGGTATTTTGGGCCAGTTTTCATTAATTGAGCCACCTACTCTGATTCCACATTCTTGGGGAATCATGACCCAAAATGTAGGGAGGTTGCCACCTGCAACAGTTGGAAGTGGTTTGAGGATGATGCCATGTGTCAGTTTTCTATCCACCCAGTCTCCTCCACCAATTTGACCAGTAACACTCTTTTAACAGCTCTCCTAAGCTATTGTCTCCACCTTTACTTATTTATAATTAAAATATTTATAATTACATTAAATATCCTTGACTCTGCTGAGTCATCAATTACAACTTAGCATAAAATTTAACATATTGTCCTCAAATAAAATCAAATAATATGACATTGTCTTTTGCAAAACTGGGGCATGTGACATGCACACCCCCCTAAAGTATAACATCGTCCTCGATGTTATTTATTCTTCGTCCTTAGAATTCCCCTGGAACAGAATTGGATATGCATCTCGCATATTACTTTCCAATTCCCAGGTGGCTTCTTCTGGACTAAGGTTCTTCCATTGCACCTTTACCTGACCAATGGTGCAGTTCCAAAGTATGATCTCTCTCTTCCCGAGGATACAGTCCGGTTCCACTAGAAAGTCTCCTTTTGGTTCCACCTATACATCATTCCATTTAACAACATGAGTAGCATCATGAACATATTTCTTTAATACAGAAATGTGAAAAACATTATGTACTCTTAAATTTGGTGGTAATGCTAATTGATAGGCTACTTGTCCAATACTGGACAATATTTCAAATGGACCACAGTAACAAGGTGCTAGTTTTGCACAACTCCCCAATCTCAGAGAGATCTTTTTGGGCCTCACCTTGATGAACACATGTTCACCTACTTGAAACTCCTTTGGAGTTCTTTTAAGGTCTGCTTGAATTTTCTATCGATCCTGCACAACTTTCAGATTACCTTGTACCTGCTTTACAATTTCTTCCATTACCTTTAATAGTTCAGTACCTAATACTAATCTATCCACCATATTACTCCAGGAGATAGGGTAATTACATTTCCTTCCATACAAGATTTCAAAAGGACTAAATCTGGTTGATGCTTGATAATTATTATTGTAAGCAATTTCTACCAGATGCAAATAATCCTCCCATTTACCTAGCTAGTCTTTCACATACATTCTTAATAAATATTCCAATACTTGGTTTACTCTTTTAGTTTGTCCATCTGCAGTTCCGAAGTGTGATCTCTCTCTGCCCAAGGATATAGTTTGGTTCCACTAGAAAATCTCCTTTTCGTTCCACCTGTACATCATTCTAGTTAACAACATGAGTAGCATCATGAACATATTTCTTTAATACAGAAATGTGAAAAACATTATGTATTCTTAAATTTGGTGGTAATGCTAATTGATAAGCTACGTGTCCAATACTGGACAATATTTCAAATGGACCACAGTAACAAGGTGCTAGTTTTGCACAACTCCCCAATCTCAGAGAGATCTTTTTGGGCTTCACCTTGATTAACACATGTTCACCTACTTGAAACTCCTTTGGAGTTCTTTTAAGGTCTGCTTGACTTTTTTGTCGATCCTGCACAACTTTCAGATTACCTTGTACCTGCTTTGCAATTTCTTCCATTTCCTTTAATAGCTTAGGACCTAATACTAATCTATCCACCGGATTACTCCAGGAGATAGGGGTATTACATTTCCTTCCATACAAGATTTCAAAAAGACTAAATCCGGTTGATGCTTGATAATTATTATTGTAAGCAAATTCTACCAGATGCAAATAATCCTCCCATTTACCTAGCTGGTCTTTCACATACATTCTTAATAAATCTTCCAGTACTTGGTTTACTCTTTCAATTTGTCCATCTATTTGAGGATGGAACTGTAATGTCCCTTCACGACCCCATCCAAAAATAAAAGCCTAGTAAAAAGGCAACTATGGGTCTGACATCCTGGGTTGGGAATCTGACTATATGACTTAGAGGGTGAAACTTGTTACAACCAAACGATAGGGAAACAGATCCCCTAGGGGAAAGGGGTGTTCAGGAAGAGTAAAGGCATGGGAACCCGATGAATGATGACTAGGAAACATCATGGTAGTTGTGAATGTTGAGAGAATAAAGAGTCGTATTTACTTACTAACACAATGTTCGGTTGAATATTAAATCTAAGTCGTTTAAGAAACAACACTCTACTCATTTAAGAAAACAAGGGGGCCATGCATTGTTATAGTATGGCGAGTTAATCCTTCTATTAAAAAAAATATATTCTATACCAATCCCACTATTACAAGAAGGTTATTATTGGTTAATTTAGATGTATGAAAGAAAAGGATCTTACATATAAACATAGATTAATCATAATATATATGTGTGTGTGTGTGTGTGTGTGTGTGTGCCTAGAGGTAAAAGGAAAGAACAAAAGATTTACATGGTGTAGAACCTTTATAAGACCTTTTTTTTCTCTTAGAGTAAAAATGACTCTGGAAAATGTTATATTGAAATGATTTTGGCACATGCTTATCAAGTATGCATAGGTACTTTTAAAACAAGAAATATATTAAACATAAAGTTTAATTGTTAATCCCACATGCACTTGGAAGAAGGAAACGAGGGACCTACACATTATAAAAGGAAAGAAATTCAAAGGAAAGGGGCACTCCCTTCGAAGTTTTATAATCTCAAAGAGAGTTTATAGTCTTACAGAGGGTTCGGGCAACCCTGAAAGGAAAAGGACCCAAGTCCATTCTCATGAAGGGGCGCGATCTCCCAACGAATCGATCAGTGTCTATCTTTTTTCATTTTGGTTGTTTTGCTTTTATATTCATTCCATATCTGAATAATGATCTGGTTATCCGCATTTATTTTATTATGCTCATGATTCTCATCCATCTGAGGAATGCGTTATAGTTTGGATCGGATTTATTGTTTAAAATCGTTGTTTATTTTCAATCCAGTGAAGGCATTATAGCTTGGATCAATTCATGGTCTGAATGCTATTATTTATGCTCACGGTATAGGGTATGCTTTATAATTTGATATGTTCTTATTAAAAATGCTATTATTTTGATTTGGTGATTTCCGGAATCTTTGATGAAATCGTTGTTATTATACCGATCTGGAAAATTTGCATGATGGTTGCCAAAGTGTTGTTTGTTGAATCGTCTGGTAATTGCATGAAAAATCGATCTGAGTTGAATGATATTTTGAATGCTATTCTTTATAAATCTATGTTTTAGAGCCACGATGTCAGGAAGGATGTTGATCTGCATTTTTGGTTGTTATTCTTTATAAAAATCTCTGTTTGTGCCATGACATCGATCTGGAGGTTTCTCAAATCTTTATTTTATGCCACGATTTTGTTGAGTCTGGATCTGTTGGATATTCCCTCTTGCTAATTGATGCTCATAATTCGAGTCTGATCTGAAGATTGCTTCTCATCAATTTTGGTAGAAAACGATTTGATAAATTTGCAAAATAAGAACGTTGCCATTAAAAGCGATTTGATGAACGATTTGGTGTTTTGGGTTTATTAAAATGTTGTTATCTTATCATTTTGAGTCTAGATCTATTGGATCTACCCTCCTACTAATCGATGCTCATAATTTGAGTCTAATCTGAAGATTGATTTTCATCGATTTCGGTAGAAAACGATCTGATAAATTTGCAAAATAAGAACGCTACCATTAAAAGCGATTTGATGAACAGTCTAGTGTTTTGGGTTTATTGAAACGTTGTATCATATCATTTGAGTCTGGATCTAAATATTGCTTTACAGCCTACTTTGTGTGCATGCCACGAATTCAGGTCTGGAGTGCGCTTGATTGTTATGTTTGATTTTTTTTAATTGGGCAATGATTTCAGTAATGGAGATTAATCTGGAGGCTTGTTTTATTCTTATAGACTCTGTGACTTTGAACCACGATTTTTCCAGGATGGAGGCATGATTTTTTATTTCTTTTAGGATCTATGTTTTGTGCCATGATTTTCTGAAAGGGTATTGATCCAGGAGTATTGAGTTTTGGTTTTTTTTTATTCTCCTTGTACTCTCTGCTAAATTGATTATAAAATCATTTTGATATCAATCTGAAGTTGTGTAGTGATCTTCATAAAAATCACTGTTTGATATCGATCTAAATGTTATTCTCCTTGTATTCTCTGCTAAACCTATCTGGAATGCATATTCCTGAAGATTGCAGGGTATTGATAAGTCTCAAGAACTAAACGCTTGTGCTAAGTCCCGACTACACCTCTACTAGATTTTTGAGGAAAGTGTTAATATATATTTTTATGGATTAAGTACATGATTTATTTTGCAGGTTTCATCTCCACCCCAACAAATTTTGTTGTGAATAATGCCTCGGTTTTTGGTTTAGTTGAGTTCATGCTCAAACTGGAAGTAATGGGTTGAAGGCAGAGTTTAGTCTAGATGTTTTCACATCCTAAAAGACGGATTCTGTAATAATGTATTAAGATGGAATTTTAAAATGTTTAGTGTTATATGTTTCATGTTTTAAATATTGTAACTCTTTTAGGTCTAGAAGGAATCAAAGACAAAGCAGCCTGCTGTCATAAGAACTTAAGTTGTATTTCATGCTAAGTGCCAACTCAGGGTGTTTTGTCCGTGAGCTCATAGAACCAGTGTCGGTTGTAAACTAACTGATGGTGCAGAGTCAAGGCTGAATCGATTTGTATTAGATAAGCCGCACCATTGTACCCATTTTTGGAATATTTAATAAAACGTCTAACAAAGCTTGGTGGATGTAGCCTCATGGACGAGGTGAACCACGTTAATATGGTTGTCTCGTCTTTTGTATTCTTTTTATGTTGTGCATGCTCCTTTTCTTTTACATAATGATGTTAGTATATTCTTTTACTGGTGAAAGGTTACTAAACATATTTTCAGACACTCAATTCAAAAGCACATTACATGGATGGTTTAAAGCTTTAAATAAAAATGATTTTTTTTTCCCAAGTTATCTAATTCTGTAACAAGGTATTGCAAGGACGTTACATATGGTATCAAATCCAGCTACAACACTGGACCCTTAAGAATGGGCTAACATGATAGTTTTGCAGGAAAGTTGAATTACATTGGGAAGAAATTGCGACACGGTTGTCAATTGTCGAATTGAAACCAGATAAGTATCATGCTAATCACTTATTTAAGTTTCTTTTCATGCTGAATGATTGGTCTCTAGTATAAAAATATCTTTTCCTAGAAATACAAACGGAACGAATATAGGTACATTCTTAAAGTGAGCTAGAATGTTTTCCAAATTAATTTAGTGGAAAAAATGGAAGTCTCTATCCTTACACCTATTTTCTCTTATAAAAGAATTTCTTTCTGTAATGCTATTCTTATGGCAAGTCATGCTCAAAGTTAGTTAAAGTTGATAAGGGTGCTATGGGTAGTGACTTGGAATATCTTACTCATAGTCTTAGGACTCTCTTCTGGATAGTTGTGATAGGTGTAAGTTTGAATTTATCATCAAACATTCTTTCTTACTCTCTCCTTTTCTTTTGAGAACAAACGTAATTTTCCATCTTAATGGCATTAATCACGTTATAAAGGAAGGATCATCAGGATCATCCATCATACACAAAATTGACACCATCTAGATATGAAACGATGGACCTGGTATTATTACTAAGAAATACTTTAGCACAATTACTAATTCAATGTTATTGTTGGTTACTGGTTTAAGACTAGTTAAGAGAACAATACTGCCCAGCTCCTGTTACATTAAGTAGTATATTCCAATGTTTGAGATGCAATCCTTACTGAATTGGGCCTATATGGATCTTGAATAAAGCAATGGTTGTAGCTATTATCATATGGGCGGTGTTAAACTGGGACGTAGACCTCACTCTATTTAGCTATATGAAGAGTTGGAAAAATCTGAAAAAAACAAAACACACACAAAAAAAAAACTTGCTATACTACCATTAACAATATTGCATCTAAGTTGGAAATATTCGTTGAAGACACTGATGGGAAATTTACTGATGATATTTAAGTAGATGGCACAAAAATAAATGATAATTAATGAGATCATGTTTAGATTTCGGATTTGTTTGAGGGGGTTCTTCTTGACTGCATAACTAATGTCTAAAACCAGCATGTTGCATTGAAGTTGTTAAGCTCAATTCTAGATTGTTTTGCCCTCTACTAAAGTCAGGTATTGAATTTGGCAATGTAATAAAATCTTGGAAAGTTTTTACAACAATGTATGTGGATGTAGTAAAAATAACCTCCTGCTATTCCTTGTTTGAAATATGAAATTTCCTTATGGATTAAGTTGGTTTAGGAGGATTGCAATGTAGCATGAGGGTCCCATGGGAAATGATAAAGATATAAGAATATGTATGATAGTGATTATCTTTCGTATTCCTTAAGAATGTTATGGATAAGTGACATAAAGATGAGCTTAATCCAACTGGTATAACTAAACCTTCTTGATATAAAGTAAAACAGTTTTGCATTCCTTCTAAGAAGCTATTCCAGTTCATTTGGGGTTGTTATTACTTAAAGGCCTTTTGATAATTATTATAAGATACGGATTTAGGAATAAGAGGGATGGCTGATTTTATTATTAAGAATTGAATGGTTGATCTCACTTCAATATGCTCTACCTTCATCAACCAATTAAACATAAGAGTAGTGGTATCGTAGACTCTTAATTAATAATTCGAGAGGAAAAGTCTCTTACCACTTTTTGGGTACATCACATATGGTATCATAAAACTAAAACTTCATGCAATTAGGTTTGAAGTTTCACATGACACTTTGATTTCATCTATCATGGTCTTTTATAATGGTAACTTTTCTCTTCTACCACAAAACATGAGCGGAAATGAGTTTTGACACGTTGAATATACAAGGCATAGGATCAAATGTCAAGTGGTGTTATGCAATGGCATTTACTTGTATTTCTTCCAAGCCTTACACAAAATTACTAAAGGTAGTATAGGAGCATAATTAACTATACTGATTAATAATGCACCATTAAAGTTTTTTTTAGGCTCATAATAGGGCTGGCAACAGTACCTGGAATTTCCAAGGCAAGTTAAACTGGTGTCTTACATCACTTAGGATTCTTTATAGTAGGTCCTGTAACAAGTTTTGGGAGTCTAAATACATTATGTTTCATTATGGGAATTGTTCTTAAGCAACACTGACTGAGGCCTAGAAAAGAGTAATAGATGTTGTTTTAAGTTCAAGGTCTAGCACCCAAACTGTAAAGTAAAATGTGTGACAATAGTACAAAAGAAAAGTCACTTCAGATTCTCGAAATCGTATAATGGTATTCAAGTGGTGTATTAACATTAATTCTCCTACAGACAAAGGGATTCAGTTATATCACCCCCCCATAATTGCATATTAAGGAAATGCTTTAATGCTTGTTTGACAAAAACTATTGTTGGTTGCACTTCTTTAAAGACGTTGTTTTGGTATTTGCTCAACTTGTCTTCTGCACCACATCTGAATGAAAAATGTAGATTTTGTCGAATGGAAGTGTTAAAATGCATAAACACTAATGTTTTATTAACAATTGCTGGTCACTAAAGACAATTGTGATAACTGGATCTGCTCGACAAGTCGAACAAACTTTCGATTCCAAAGGTGGCTGGACCAGACTCTTGATGCTCCTCCTACAGGTGTGCACATCAATAGCATACGACTTGAGTCCTAAATGGACATAAACCTCAGGTACGACAACAAATATTTAAAGTCATAGATTGGATTTACTTATGAACTTGGGCTACAATACAGCTGAGGTGAGTAATAAAATGCTTTGTACTTAAAATCCATAAATTCCTTAGTGGTAAAAGAGTACACTAGTATAAAGGCTCTTATCTGATGAATGAGAAATGAAGTAACACATGACTTACGATAAAAATTTTGATGTCTTTAATATGATAAACTGACCACCTATGGAGTGATTGCAGGCATGGGAAAATTGTGGCCAGGAGGAAGGCTAAAGCTCCAGGACTATAATGAGTTAAGAATATATGAGAAATATCTCATGTGCATAAAGTTTTCACCACGAGGAAGTCGTGATGGAGGTAGTGGTTCAAAGCTACCTTGTTTTCTCCCGGGATAGCGAGGGACCACTATGCATTCTGGGGACACCTAGATGTAAGACATTTTGGTTAAGACTTGTTCTACACACATTGAGAGGACTGTCACAAGAGTGTGGGACTTTGTAAAGAGAATAACCTCTAGGAGTTGTGGTGGTGTGCGAGAATGGAGATGCCTCAGCTTGTTGAAGCACCTTGAAGAGCACAAAAAGGAGATACGCCTAAGGAAGGGTATCATCCTTATGTTGGGTGGCTTGACTTGGTACTTGCAGTATTGTTAGCACTTGGTGTGCTGGGATGGACGACATCTAGAGAACTGAATAATGGCAAAGCGCCCAGAATAGCACAAGAAGGAGATACGCCTAAAGAAGGGAATTGTCCTTGTGTTGGGTGGCTTGAATCGGTACTTGGAGTACTGTTAGCATTTGGAGTGCTGGGATGGAGGACATCCAAAGAAAAGAATAAAGCCAAGAAGAGGTATGTGCATTATAGGTAAACTTGTACCCATGAGGTACTATGTCTATTTATTTGGCAAACAGAACTGACATGTATATTGGAACCACTATGGATTGTGGGAATTTTATAATGTGGATTTCTGAGTTATACATTGTTTCCAATATCGATGCTAGTATATATGCATGTGTATGGTTATAAATACAAGATGACAACCCAATTATATTAATCAAAGGGAGTAGGAAGTATAAAAGAAATCAATAAATAAACAAGTAACACCGAGGACGGTGTTAACGCTAAGGGGGGAAGGATGTAATGTCCCTTCACGACCCCATCCAAAAATACAAGCCTAGTAAAAAGGCGACTATGAGTCTAACATCCTGGGCTGGGAATTTGACTGTTTGACTTAGAGGGTGAAACTTGTTACAACAAAATGATAGGGAAACAGATACCCTAGGGGAAAGGGGTGTTCAGGAAAATTAAAGGCATGGGAACCCGATGAATGATGACTAGGCAACATCATGGCAGTTGTGAATGCTAAGAGAATAAAGAGTCATATTTACTTACTAACACAATGTTTGGTTGAATAATAAATCTGAGTCGTTTAAGAAACAACACTCTACTCATTCGAGAAAACGAGGGGGCCATTCATTGTTATAGTATGGCGAGTTAATCCTTCTATTAAAAACAAATTCTATACCAATCCCACTATTCCAAGAAGGTTATTATTGGTAAATTTAGATGTACAAAAGAAAAGGCTCTTACATATAAAGATAGATTAATCATATAATATATATATATATGTGTGTGTGTGTGTGTGTGTGTGTGTGTGTGCCTAGAGGTAAAAGGAAAGAACAAAATATTTACATGGCATAGAACCTTTATAAGACCTTTTTTTGTTCTTGAAGTAAAAATGACTATGGAAAATGTTAGATTGAAATGATTTTGGCACATGCTTATCAAGTATGCATAGGTATTTTTAAAACAATAAATTTATTAAACATAAAGGTTGATTGTTAATCCCACATGCACTCGGGAGAAGGAAATGAGGGACCTAGACATTATAAAAGGAGAGAAATGCAAAGGAAAGGGGTGTGCCCTTCAAAGTTTTATAATCTCAAAGAGAGTTTATAGTCTTACAGAGGGTTCGGTTAACCCTAAAAGGAAAAGGACCCAAGTCCATTGTCAGGAAGGGGCGCGATCTCCCAGCGAATCGATCAGTGTTTATCTTTTTTCATTTTGGTTGTTTTGCTATTATATTCATTCCATCTCTGAATAATGATCTGGTTATCCGCATTTATTTTATTATGCTCACGATTCTCATCCATCTAAGGAATGTGTTATAGTTTGGATCAAACTTATTGTTTAAAATCGTTGTTTATTTTCAATCCAGTGAAGGCATTATAGCTTAGATCAATTCATGGTCTGAATGCTGTTATTTGTGCTCACGGTCTAGGGTATGCTTTATAATTCGATATGTGCTTATTAAAAACAATATTATTTTGATTTGGTGATTTCCTGAAGCTTTGATGAAATTGTTGTTATTATACCGATCTGGAAAATTTGCATGATGGTTTCCAAAGTGTTGTTTGTTGAATTGTCTGGTAATTGCATGAAAAATCGATCTAAGTTGAATGATATTTTGAATGTTGTTCTTTATAAATCTCTGTTTTGGAGCCACGATGTCAGGAAGGATGTCAATCTACATTTTTGGTTATTATTCTTTATAAAAATCTATATTTGTGCCATGACATCGATCCGGATGTTTCTCAAATATTTATCTTATGCCATGATTTCGTTAAGTCTGGATCTATTGGATCTTCCCTCTTGATAATTGATGCTCATAATTTGAGTCTGATCTGAAGATTGCTTCTCATCAATTTTGGTAGAAAACGATCTGATAAATTTTCAAAATAAGAACGATGCCATTAAAAGTAATTTGATGAACGATCTGGTGTTTTGGGTTTATTAAAATGTTGTTATCATATCATTTTGAGTCTGGATCTATTGGATCTTCCCTCTTGCTAATCGAAGCTCATAATTTGAGTCTGATCTGAAGATTTCTTTCCATTGATTATGGTAGAAAACAATCTGATAAATTTGCAAAATAAGAACGTTGCCATTAAAAGTGATTTGATGAACGATCTAGTGTTTTGGATTTATTAAAACGTTGTATCATATCATTTGAGTCTGGATCTGAAGATTGCTTTACAGCCTGCTTTGTGTGCATGCCACGAATTCAGATCTGGAGTGGGCTTGATTGTTATGTTTGATTTTTTTTAATTGGGAAACGATTTCAGTAATGGAGATCGATATGGAGGATTGTTTTATTCTTATAGACTCTGTGACTTTGAACCACGATTTTTCCAGGATGGAGGCATGATTTTTTATTTCTTTTAGGATCTCTGTTTTGTGCCATGATTTTCTGAAAGGGTATTGATCCAAGAGTATTGAGTTTTGGTTTGTTTTTATTCTCCTTGTACTCTCTCCTAAATTGATTATAAAATCATTTTGATATCGATCTAAAGTTGTGTAGTGATATTCAAAAAAATCACTCTTTGATATCGATCTGAGGTTTAATTAGTGAACGATGTTTGATACTGATATGAATGTTATTCTCCTTGTATTCTCTACTAAACCTATCTGGAATTCTTATTCCTAAAGATTCCAGGGTATTGGTAAGTCTCAAGAACTAAACGCTTGTGCTAAGTCCCGACTACACCTCTACTAGATTTTTGAGGAAAGTGTTAATATATTTTTCTATGGCTTAAGTGACATGATTTCTTTTGTAGGTTTCATCTCCACCCCAACAAATTTTGTTGTGAATAATGCCTTGGTTTTTGGTTTAGTTGAGTTCATGCTCAAACTTGAAGTAATGGGTTGAAGGCAGAGTTTAGTCTAGATGTTTTCACATCCTAAAAGACAAATTCTATAATAATGTATTAAGATGGAATTTTAAAATGTTTAGATTTATATGTTTCATGTTTTAAAGATTGTAACTCTTTCAGGTCTAGAAGGAATCAAAGACAAAGCATCCTGCTGTCATAAGAATTTAAGTTGTCTTTCATGCCAAGTGATAACTCAGGGTGTTTTGGCCATGAGCTCATAGAACAAGTATCGGTTGTAAGCTAATTAATGGTGTAGAGTCAAGGATGAATTGATTTTTATTAGATAAGCCACATCATTGTACCCCTTTTTGGAAGATTTAATAAAACGACTAACAAAGCTTGGTGGATGTAGCCTCTTGGACGAGATGGACCACGTGAATATGGTTGTCCCATCTTTTGTATTATTTTTATGTTGTGCATGCTCCTTTTCTTTACATAATGATGTTAGTAAAATTGTTTACTGGTGAAAAGGTTACTAAACATATTTGCAGAGACTCAATTCAGAAGCACATTACATGGATGGTTTAAAGCTTTAAATAAAAATGAATTTTTTTTTTTACCCAAGTTATCTAATTCTGCAACAAGGTATTGCAGGGACGTTATAGGAATGAAGTACTAAAATTTAATGCAGTGTTTAATCCTTTAAACAGAGATTTCCAAAAATTACCTGTAAATTTAGGATCTGTATCTGAGATTATAACTTTTGGTATTCCATGCAGTCGGAAAATTTACTTTAGAGAAATATTAGCTATGTTTGCAGCTTTATACGTAGTTTTAACAGGTATAAAGTGAGATGCTTTACTTAATTTATCGACCACTACCATGATAGAATCATTTAAATTCTTATTTTTAGGCAGTCCAGTAACAAAATCAAGACTAGTTATCTCCCATTTCCAACTAGGAATGGGTAATGGCTGAAGTAATCCAATTTGGTGTTGATGTTCATTTTTCACCTGTTGACATTCAAAACACCTAGCTATATACTCTGCTACTTTAGTCTTCATATTTGGCCAAAAATATTATTTTCTTAACATAGTTATAGTCTTTTGATAACCTCGATGACCTGAGTATGGAGTCTTATGGATTTCATCCAAAATTAATAACTTAACTTTAGGTCCATTAGATACATACATTCTATCTTTATACAATAAAAATTCTTTTGCATTCAAACTGTACCCTTTACTTAAGCTTTCTGTTGGATTTTCTTTCGTTTTAGCTTGCAAGTTTGGTAAATTTCATCTTGTTCTATCCCTGCTTTAAGTTGTTCATCCAAATATATTGTATAAGTGTTGATGACTACTGTTAAGTTCAGCCTTGCATTCCTACTTAATGCATAACCAACTTTATTTTCTTTACCTTTAATGTGTCGAATTTCGAAGTCATACTCACTTAGAAAAGCTAGCCACCTAGCTTGTCTAGAATTTAAATTAGGATGATCTAACATATATTTTAATCCTTTATTATCAGTCATTATAATAAATTTTCTGCCAATTAGGTGATGATGCCACATCTTTAGAGCATGCATAACAACAGCTAATTCGAGATCATAAGTTCCATAATTCTTTTCATGAATTTTTTATTTCCTAGACTCATAGGCAATTACATGCCCTTCTTGAGTCAGGAAACCACCTAAACCATCATTGTAGGCGTCAGTGCACACTACAAATTCTTTATTTGGATCAACTATTCTTAAAATAGATGCATTGGTTAATAAATTTTGTAACTTTTTAAAGCTTTCCTCGTATTTCTGGTTCCAATCAAATTTCTTTCCTTTCTTTTGCAGAGAGGTTATCGGATTCATGGTTCTTGAAAAACCTTCCATGAAACTTCGGTAATAACCGGTAATCCCCATGAAGGATTGAACATCAGTTACATCCTTTGGAACTGGCCAATCTTCGATCACCTTTATCTTTTCAGGATCCACCGAGATCCCTTCCTTAGTCACCACATGACCTAAGTAATGAATCTTATCTTTGAAGAAATCACATTTATTAAACTTTTCAAAGAGTTGATGATCTCTTAGCTCTTGTAAAACAATCTTTAAATGTTCTTTATGTTCTTCTTCAGTTTTTGAATAGATTAAGATGTCATCGATAAACACGAACACAAATTTATCTAGATACTTATGCATAACATTGCTCATTAAACACATAAAAATAGTTGGGGCATTAGTAATCCCGAATGGCATGATGACAAATTCGTAATGGCCATATCGAGTTCTAAAAGCTGTTTTAAAGATGTCTTCATCTTTAATCCTAACTTGATGATATCAAGACCTTAAATCAATTTTTGAAAACACCGTGGCTCCACGTAGTTGATCAAATAGATCATCTATGTGAGGAAATGTGTATTGATTTTTAATGGTCATCTTATTCAACTGATGGTAATCTATGCAAAGTCACATGGTTTCGTCCTTTTTCTTAACGAAGATGACAAGTGCCCCCCAAGGAGACACACTAGGTCGGATATACTTTTTGTCAATAAGTTCTTTTAATTGTGACTTTAGTTCATTCAGTTCTAGTATGTTCATTCAATAAGGGGTCTTTGAGCTAGGTACTACACCAGGTACCATCTCAATGGTAAAATCTAGTTCCCTTTTCGGAGGTAGTCCCAGAATTTCTTCCGAAAATACATCAACATATTCTCTTAAGACTAGTTTGTCTTCCAATTTTAATTTATGTGTCTTATTTAGATTCTCCTCATCAGTTATTATTACTGCATAAGCTTTACAACCCTTCCTAATAGATCTCTTAAGCTGTAGAGCAGAAATATGCCTTATGGTGGTTTTTCTAGGGATTCCTTTTACACTTACTAGTTTTCCATCATTATTTATACATGTAAAGGTTTTATCATAACAATTTAAAATTACACTATGTTGTTCTAACCAATCCATACCGATGAGTAAGTCATAAGAACCAAGAGGTAATACATTAAGCTTTATTACAATTTCAAATTGATCCATAATTATTGCACTTTATTTTACAAAACAAGTTACCTTACTTTTAGCACCAGTGGCTAATTAAACCAACCAAGAATTTTCAAAATTTTCAACAGGCAACTTACATTTTTCTACCATTTTAGGTGAAATATAACTGAGACTAGCTCCTGGCTCAATTAAAATAGCTATAGGGGTTTGGTTTATTGTACCTTCTACTTCCACCATGGAAGTTTGATATCCTGCTTGTCGATTCTCCAAGGCTGCATTGATTCTGGGCATAGTCCCCGCTAACTCTCCAACAGTCATCTCCTCATGTATAGTATGGATATTACTGACAGTCTTTTTCTGATTAGGATAGACTGAGGCATAATGTGGGCCATTACATTCCCATCACTTTATAGGTTCTTTGCGTTCAAATTTCTTGGTGTAATTACCATGGTTATTGGAAATTTCTTTACCCTTGGAATTATTCTGATTGCTTGGTGAATTATTCTTATTCCCTTGGAAATTCTTGTTAGGAAAATTTCTAGCCTTATTGTTTTTAGAATTTCTGTTGGGCACAAATTCTTTCTTCTTTTGATCATAATGGTTATTATTCTTCTTGGTCTTCCATTTGGTGATGCTTTCCTTCTTCTAATTTTGTTCATAACAGAAGTTGGATTTCCTCATAGCTTTTTCCAAAGTCTTTGGATTGTCATACTCAATCACGTCCTTAATATGATAAGGTAAACAGCTAAGGAATCACTGTACCTTTGGTTTTTCATATACAAGGTATGGCACATACCTAAGCAGACTTAAAAACTTGTTGTTTAGATCTTTCATAGTCATTGATCCTAATTTAAGATCATAAAATTCTTTTGCTCTCTCTTCATAGTATTGCTCAGAGAGAAATTTATTTTTAAAGTACCTCTTGAAGGTACTCCAGTTTACATTATTCTCTTTTATTCCCTTCACTCTCTTCAAGTCCTGCCACCAAATATAAGCCTTTCCTGAGAGATTGTAAATAGTCATTCTAGCCTTTAATTAGTTAGAATAGTTATAAATCTGGAAGTACTTCTTCATCCCAGATAACTAGGATTCTGCTTCCTCCCCCTTATCAGTCTCTCCATTGAATGTTGGTGGTTTTATATTTTTGAATTACCTAGAAATTTCCTCATAGGGTTTTTATTTTCTCTTTTTAGTATAATGGTTATCATCACTACTATCACTGGTGGAATGAAAATTACGCTACTCACCAAACACCTCTGAAGATGAGTTGCTTTCATTTTTAGTCTGTTTAATATTTTTATATTTATGTTGATGACTTGTATCTTCTGATTCAACTCTTTTACCCCTACCCTCAATTTGAAACCTTTCTGTTAGGATCTTATTCAGCACCTCCTGAGCCCTCAAAATCCTTTCATTCTCTCATTTAACAGATTCCATTTCAAATTTTAAGTCTCTTACTGTTTGTAACAGTTCTGAGGAATTGGTGATTAGATCTTCTTGTATAGGGTCTCTTGGTAAGTTTTTTGGTTCAGTAAATGGAGATTCCTCTTCTGTATATTCCTCAATCCTTTCCATACCTCTTATTAAACTTCAGAAACAATTTCTTTGTTGAATAACATTTAAAAGAAAATACATCAGCAAAATAATTCAAAATCATTGTTCCATAAAAGCTAGTTGGGCTTCATCAAGGCCTAGTGCTTGAACCTTGTGCTCTGATACCACATGTCAAAACCCCAAATTTTCAAAAAAAATAATTTTTTTTGATGTAACATAAATTGTTTATAGTCACGGTTTGATAACTGCTAGTAGCTAACGGAAAGAATGAAACAGTTAACAAAAGTAACCATTAACTTAAACACATATAGATTAATACTATTTTAATTTCAATATGTGATGTGAATAATCTACATTCCGTTAATTTTAGATGTACTTATGGTTTTGATTTGTCAAGTAGGTGAGAAGTTACTTTCTAACTGGGGCTTACTTAGCGATTTCTAACGTACCTGGATTTCTGGATCTTACAGGCTGGACAGGTAAATTTTGAACCAGTAAGAGTTTATTAAGGAATTTAACCAGATATACTTCTTTTAGCATAAATATACTGCTAGAGTAAAATTTTGCTTAGAATAATCCAAGGTACTACAAGGTAAAGTGATGTTTCTTTTACTTGTTTTACAAATGTGATAGTACTTAAAATTCATGTCATAAAGGTTAATAACTTTGCCCTACTGTTTGTCTTTTATCAGAATGACTGCTATGTTAGATAATTCGTCCTTCCATCTTTACTCTAAATTAATTTCCAGTTCTTCATAGAGCTTAAGATTTAGTATATCAACACTCTTGCCGATACAGAAGCTAATGGTGTTGTTATTTATAAAATTTACACACTGCTTATAAGCATGGAAACAGACCTAAGGCCTTTCAAGAAACAAGCTTATATAGAACTCTTAGCTTTACCTTTTATTAAGTTTCAGTAGAGGAATTTTTTCAGCTTATTAATGCATTGTAATTATAATTGATCATTTATATAAATGTTGTCAAGTTGTGACTTCTATTTTTTCAATTTTTTCATGACCAAGTAAAGCAACGAAATTTACATTATCCAAATATTTACTTATAAGTAAAAGTGATACAATATAATCCTAGATAGTTTACTATCTTTAACTCCCAAGTCTAATCTAACCTTGAATGAAATCAATTGGAGCTTTGTTTACTTATGGAGACCAATTAATTACATCTTCCATGAAGTTTATCTTAGTACTATAGACTTCTTGCAAAAATAAGAATCTATTCTAGACTATAAATAATTTTTATGTACATAATGTTGATTTATAAATCAAATCCTCACCATTAGTGTTTTCATAAATGCTAGTACTAATAACATAGTCCTTCAATGTAATATTTGTTTCAATGATTATTATGAAAACTATTAACTTGTACTTAAGGGCTTATACCCTACTACTCCATAGTTGTTATTTTTCCATTGAATATTTCAATATTTACATACATCAAGGTTAACGATACCATATATTCTTTGGTTCGTTACTAACGAAGGTTCCAATGTCTAAAATAAAACAAGGGTTTAACGATACCATTTAATCTCATGCTCTAACATCGTTTGACTTAAAGTTTATCATTGAAATGATATGTATTGACCTTTTTTAATATGTTATCATTGTGATCGTTGTAAAAATTATTAACAATAATTTGAATCCCAACCATGTAGTGGAGGCTATACAACTCGACCCACTGAGGACTGAATAAATTTTGGGGCATGTGGAACATCCACCACCATGCAATGCATGACTTATAAGCTCACCACGCAACCCTACTTCTCATTCTTTGACAATGGTTTTGGTCTGTGCTTTTTTTGGTTTCATGCGGCCATGAGGGCTCACTTGTGCTCACCTTCAAGTCCACTGTCTGTGCATTCTAAAGTGTTGTATCCCATTGTAAAACTTGCAAAGTCCACAGCTCACATTTGATTTGATTTCTGCAAACAAAACTTCACTGTTTGTGAGGGAAGTGTTACATAGTCAGTAGTTTTTAGTGTCAAATTGATGTATGGCCACTATCAATGCTTGCTTCTACTCCAGTCATCAGTGTAGTTATTAATTTGAACTCAGTTGCCTCTTTCTTAGGTGAATGCGAGGCTTGTACTATTCATTGTGTTGCCTCGTTTCTTTCGTGGCTTCTGGTTCCTTCGCTTCCAGGTAAGGAAATCGACTTACAAAATTTTTTAAATTTTTAGGTTACAGTTACCAATATACCATTCAGTTTCTAATCAAATTTTTTGAATTTTACTTGCAGGTTGCAGCTCGTCCTTACGCTTGGAAAAACCCTCTCCAAGTTTGGATTGGTAACCAGACTTACGGGTAAGCCCTAGTTACAATGTGGCAAATCCCTTCTTGGCAAAGGTTAGGGAAAAGGGTTTTCAGTTGGGAAGAAACTACAAGTTAGGTTCCTCCAGTCTTGAGAAGTTGGGTCTTTAGTTTCTAAGTTTTATTTTTGTTATTAATCCCTTGCATATAACAGGGTGGCTCTGGCCATGATGTCATGACTTGTATCTCCATTTTCCTTATCTTATAAAAGATAAACAATGAACAAGGGTTTTAATACTTGACTGTTAGTTTTGTTTCAACCCACGCCACGATGGTGGGTTCACCTGCCCTGAGCTAGGTGTTGTAAATTTGTTATGCTTTTAAGCCTTTCGTCCTGACAGAGTAATATACTTGGTTTAAAAATTTCTTTTTAGCTTGGAGCTCTGTCTAGATTATGAGATGGTTTTTAAAAAGGATTTTAATACATTAAAGATATGTCTCGTTTATAAATTAGTTATAAAACATGTAGGTTAAGACTTGTGTATTTTGGGTCTTCCCTTCCTCGACTGTGAATAATAGTAATTATTTGATTTAATATTTTTCTTGTAATTAAGTAATTATAATGTGAGGACTGACACTTCAGTCGTAATGTATATTTTAAATGATTAATATTTTGAGTTAGGATAGATTATTAGGGTTTACTGTAAAAGGACCCTTAGATAAATATAATCTTTAATCTATCAGTGGTAATGGTTTTAGGTTTACCTATTTTCTTTATTACAATAATTTTGATATTGTTTATCTTGTTTTAAGTATTTCCTTTTCTTTTTGAATAAAAAAATTATATAAATGTTGTAAGTTCTTAGTTTATTTCTATTTACTGTTTACCTTTAAATTCTTATTTGTTTATTGCTCTCTTAGTTAGTAAAGTTTCAGAGCTATATAATTATTAAAACAATGACTTTGTAACCTTTATTATCTTCTTTATTTATAATAGTTAAATAATTAGTTAGGGTTTCAACCCTAAAGTTTTACCTTTACACGTATAATGTCTAATAATTATAAGATTTCTTCGTAATAAATATTAGTTTTATATTAGTTAAAAATTATAATTTCATTGCTTTTATTTAAGAAACTGTCTAGTAAAATTTACTCAGAGTTTTTGAAATGATAAAGCATATATTATGTAACTTAGTTTACTCTTTTTAATCTAAGTACTTTTGAGTTTAACCCTATTTAGTTTATAGTAATTATTAGTCTTATATTAGTTGATATTGTTAGAAAATAAACTATAAGATTAATAGCTTATTTCTTTACTTAATTGAATATAAACATTGTAACTCTATTGTAATTTTTCTATTGTAGTTCATTCAGTTACTTAAGTGAAAACATAAATATATAAGCTTATCCTGACATAGTTTAACCTCCATAGTATTTAACTTGAATAAAAATTACTCTACTGTCTATAAATACACAATCTTATCTCCTAAGATATTCTCTTATCTTCTTAAATGTTCTACCTGTGCTAGAGTACTGTTATTTCTTTTCCAAAATGTTTACATAAATAAGATTGCTAAAACAATAACATAATAACTAGAATACTGTTCTTTTTACTAATAATTTACACACAGTATTAATTACGCTGCTATCTACAACATGCAGAACCATTTCTATTCTGTTCAATTTCTTATCATATTCTTTCATCTACTGTAAAATATTCTATCTGTGCTGGAGTACGACGTGGTCCTTCCAAGTGTGGAAAAACACAGACTAGAAATTATTTTCCATTCTAACACATTACTTTTCAATTTCATTACTTCAAGAATCTAGAAAGATTACTAAATACTAACATTTTACAAACTAAATACTTAACATTTATATAATATACAGACTCAGGTTTTATCTATCCAACATACTAAAACAAAATAATGTAGAACCTGATTAGGATAGACGACAACAGCATTAGGAGGTCATTCCTCCCTACCAAACTCCTAGAGAGCGCTCAGACAATTCTTCCTCAGGACCCCCGATCCTGTTCCTGGTCTTCTTGGATGAGAACTGGTCGAGCATGCAAATAGTAGAATGGTCCAATAAATCAGTAAAACACACTGCACTTAGCAGTAAGATATTTCATCTTAAAAGCTGCATCAGATCACTCAGCAATTATCTCATCAAACTCTTTCCACAATTCCCTTCCATTTAATTTTCTCAGAAGTACATTCACCTGAATGATCACTTCTCTAGAACGAGCAACCTTAGCTCTCTTCAATGGGAATTTTTATAAAGATTGCCTAGGTCTTTTGGGTCAGTTTTCATTAATTGAGCCACCTGCTCTGATTCCACTTTCTTGGGGAATCATGACACCAAATGTAGGGAGGTTTCCACCTGCAACAATTCGAAGTGGTTTGAGGATGCTGCCACATGTTATTTTTCTCTCCACCCAGTCTCGTACACCATTTTTACCAGTAACACTCTTTTAACAGCTCTCCTAAGGTATTGTATCCTCCTTTATTTATTTATAGTTAAAATATTCAGAATTACATTAAATATCATTGACTCTACTAAGCCATCAATTACAACTTAGCATAAAATTTAACATATTGTCCTCAAATAAAATCAAATAATATAACATTGTTTTTTGCAAAATTGGGGGATGTGACATACATGGTCAAATGCGTGCATGCATTTTGACTCATTTCCAACTACGGATTCTACCTCCCAATTTTAGAGTTGTTCGACCTCTAGAGCTCATTTAAAGAAATCAATCTATATCTTGAGTTTCAACTTGGATCTGGTCTTTGCTCTTGCTTCTTTGTTCCTCTATCATGAAGTATTATCTATGGTCATCAATATTCCCTTCAACACTTTGTATGAGCTTTCAATAAGGTCCCACATAATTTTGAAATAGATTTGATACCAATTTTCTTAGGAATTTCTCTAGATTCTACTCAAAAACTAAAGTGATCTCTCCCAAATATTATATAATGAGAGTTATAACACACTTTTCTTAGCATGTTTGCATGGTTTGAAATGTTGTGTGCTACGATCAATAAAAGAACTAGAATAAAACCTTGAAACAAACTATGCAATGACATTGGCTACTTCTTACAATTTTTCTTTCGAAGGTTATGCATATAACTACAATGCACATTGCTAAATTTTTGTATGTTTAATATTGTTGTCAACATTACCCATCGAAAATGGAAACCAATCAACAAAGAGAAGTGGAAATGGAGTAATCAAATAGTTAATTTTCAAACCAAAAATTAGTGATATGATACATTTTTGTGGTTGGAAAGCAAGAATATCAAATTGTTTATAATACTTTCCAAATTGCCAATTCAATATCGAATTTATACATTGAATTTAATATCAAATGTGATATCCTATGGACTACCAATGTGGATACCACAAGGATACCAAATCAAAATTTAGATTTGATATCAGTTGGAAAGTATTATCAATAATTTGACACAAAATAGTAACATACAACTAATTTTATTGGATACCTTATATAATATCTTATTATCTAATCCAATGCAATATGTTATTAATTATTTAAATTTGATATATTTAATGATGGATTACAATATTCTATTATCTCTTTCTATCTCGTATTAGTTAATTATTACTTTAATTAGTTGATATTACATTAAACTACTTCATTGTTACCATATGTTAATGTTATTATAGTTAATATTATATGATATTATTATAAATATGTTTTGAAGTTCTGATTACATAAATAAATTCATTAATTAACATATGCAACACATAACATCAAATGCAACAATTTTGAAAACATTTGATTTTTATGAAGTACAACAAAGTATAACATTTACATTTATTCTTGGAAATTTGAGTATTAAACTCCAAAGGAATCAACATTACATAAAATTACATTTTTATACAATAAAATAAATCACAATAACCTTGGAACAATCCAACTCATATGTCCCAATGCATGTACTATGTAAATTGATATTCTCATTTTCAGTGATGAAATTTGGTGTGCAATCTAGAGCTCATTAATTTTGTTAAAAAAGTTTCCCATTAATATCAATCAATAAAATTGTCTCCATCGATCATGTTCTCCCTCCTGGTTAGAAATGTGTTCCCACTACTTCCTTAATTCCATGTTTTTTTTCCAGCTATAGCTATTGGAGCAAGTGCTTCCCCTTTCATTTAATTACAAAAAGGTAGCACTAATAAATGACCTTCTCCACCTTTATCATCAATTTTGAGAGTTAATTGTAATGTCCCCACCTTTATCATCAATTTTGAGAGTTAATTGTAATGTCCCCTCCATGATGGTTCCATGAGTAATTCTAGTCACCTATCCAATTCTCACAAGTTGGAGTGGAAACTAGATTGACTAGGGAATTAATTGGCCCATAGTCACTATATGAGGAAAAAATGAACTATGATGGATAATGTGGATCACAAATTTGAGATAATAAATGCCAACTATTCATAAATGATTTAGAATAAGTCCAATAAGTCAAAGAGGGCACACAAGGATGAAGAATGGGCCATATGGAAGTGTAACCACCAACCTAGGTGGAAGGAATCCAATCATGAAGGAATCTCTTGAGTTATAACTCCTTGAGCTAAAATTAGCCAAGGGAGGGCACACTAGGGGAAGAGTAACTCCCAAAGAGGATCTCATTTTTTTTAAACTAGATTGAAAATGAAATAATTTAAAGTCATTATGACATAATATTATTGTGACACCATATCAAGAAAATGTTACGTTGATTTTGAAAATCCATGTGTATATCTCAAACCTATAAATAAAGTTTGGGAGATGTTGAAGGGTGGTTTGATGCTAGAAACCTAATGGCTGTAGACGATTCGGAAAAAAAAACATGTTTGTAATGATGGAGGGTACTATGTAATTACAAAATATTATAATTATGGTGATGTGAATGGCATTTTTTTGTTAGATCGATTGTGGCCTTGCTTACTACTCCTAAATGGTGTTAATGATGTGAGACATTTCATATAAAATGACTCTAGTTTGTCAAATAATATGTAATTAGTTATTTTTCTTAATATTTTTATGTGTGTCAATACTTTAATGGTGGATAAGATCTCCAGATTTTAATATATAATTCAAATTGTGTGATTCATTAAGTAGTACTTTTGATCTTGATGTGTAACCAACTTTAAAAGCAATCATTGATATGCTAGAATAAATGTGATTGAAAATTAAGTGTGAAATTGAAGTTTTTAAAGTGAAAAACCAGATTCTATAAGTGCCAATATATAATTACAAAAGTGCAAAATATTATTCCTAAAGTGTCAATATTGAAGTGCAAAATTAGATTCTGAAAGTGATAGCATCGACTTTCACAAGTGCAAAATCTGGTTCAAAAAGTGCTAATATCATATTCAAAAAGTTTAGAATCCAATTCCAAAAGTGCCAATATTAAACCGGAAGGTGCACTTTTGGAACTTGATATTGACACTTTTGGAACAAGATTTTGCATTTTAGAATTCTCAATTTTAGACTTTAGAACGTTTTTTTTGGCCTATCTTTGAAGAGGCTTAAATTAGAACTAGTCCAAGAAATTTAATGAAATATAATGCAATTAATATGTCTCTTTGTTTTTTTCCATAAATAAAACTGTATTTTATTTCCAAGTAAGAAACAAAATATATGCTTCAAGTAGCTACTAAGTGACAATCCAAAACAAGGATTGCACAAAAAAGCACAATCAAAATAAGTACCAAAATTGATACTAACCATTGATCACGATCCTTCCATCTAGAAATAAACTGTAAAAATTGAATGTAGTGAAATGACAATCTAATTCATATATTTAGATTCTTTTGTCTTATATTTCCATTCAACAACGACTGCTGAACCACCCCCCGAAAAAAAGATATATTACATAAAAAAGAATGCTTAAGGAGCACGCCTTCCGTACCAACAATACAACTATTGAAAGTATGGCTAAAGACACCAGTGACCATCTCATATACTGAAAATCAAAAGAAACAGTTAGAAATAGAAACTGAAATCTCACACACTATTGATTAACACTCCTTTAACCTAAGAGATCATGGAGTATAATATTCAAGGAACAAAAAATTGCTAATCCCAAGTGGACACAAAAAAAAACTAACAATTTGACTTAAGTCATAAGGAAATAGACTGAAATGTTCTACACATGCTCAAAAAATAATGGAGATTCCTACTAGACTAGAAGTTCAATTAAAATTCATTAAGGTTGACTATCCTCATTGATACAAGGGAGCCTTCATAAAATTCCTCTTCAGTCATAAGATTGTAAGGCCGATGGATCCCTTCTTTAGACAAAGTGTCCTCCAATGTGTTTAATTCCTTGTAGATGTGAGAAATAATTTGTCCCTTCAATTGTCAAAATATTTCAATAATATTGATATTGTAAGCAAATTGCATATTATATTATTATTCTATAACATACTTAAATGTACATTAATTTAGAGGTGCTATTTTTTCTTTTATCTATCATTATTAATCACTACCATAATCTAATGTACATTAGCCGATGAAATGTTTTTTTAATATTTATTTATCACTTCATATTAACTTTATTTTTATAATGGTGAAAAAAATTACATATGTAAAACTCTAAATATTTAATACAAAACACTTTTTAAGAAGGTTAAATATTTTACATTTTTTTCGATTTGTCATTATTGAAACTTGATTAGGTAATCTTTGTGAAAATTACAATTTTTGTTTAGATAAAATTGTTATTTTTTATCTGGTTATTATCAGTTATATTTCTGATTTGGATTTTTTCTTACTCATTATGAATGGCATTTAGCCAATTATACTAATTACACCTTTGGGTCGAAGATGTATCAGCACTATATTTGTAATGTCCACCTTTTCTTTGATTTTCTATGAATGGAAAGAAAGATAGTTTTTTATTTTCTCGTGAAAAAAAATTGTTAGTTTTAATGCAAAAATGGATTCAACACTCTCAAACACCCTTAATACAACCAAACTAAGCAATGCTAACATATAATTTAGTTTGGAGAATGTCCAAATATGCAATTTTAATGTGGAAGACCTTCCCAAGAAATATAATTTTCGAAAACATTCACATGTACTATAAAACATTAAAAATGAAAAATAGTCTATCTAATCTTTTAATTAAAACTATGCAATTGAATGGTGCATAGCTTTTTATTTTATAATATTGAAATGTAAGGTTGAAAATTCCATCTTCTAATGTTGAAATTTGCAAAATTAGAACATTTTTTTTTTAAATTTATAGAAGGTAAATATCAGTAATGCAATGTACGGGTAGACCATAGGCTAACAACTCCATTCGAGATTAAAATAATAAATCTTTCGAGATTGCATTGTATTGTTGTGATTATAGAAAGTCATAAAATGTGATTGAATTTGGGAATTGAACTATTTAAAAATAAAGGAAATAAAGGTTGCATTTCAGTTGAGATTTTATGTATTTATAAGAATCTATGTTAAATTAATCATGTAAAACTAATATCCATTGTTTTGAATGAGTCATTTATTTAGAAGTCATAAAAATGTCAATGAATTTGGGAGTTGAAGTGTTTATCTCATTGAATATTCAATTTAAGAAAATATAGGAAATAGAGGTTGCATCAAGACATTCATAAGATTATATGTTAAATTAGTCATATAAGACTAAGAATGCATTGCTTTGATTAATATAGAGGTTGCATCAAGACATTCATAAGATTCTATGTTAAATTAGCCATATAAGACTAATAATGCATTGCTTTGACTTAATCAATAAAAGTTATCATGTTAATTTAAATTAGATTTTTAATTAATTAATACTTAATTAATATAATGGTTTATATTATAGGAGACATTATTTGATATTTTTTATTATTGTTAATTATGCTTTATGGATATGTTTTGAATACGATTCATGGGTGTGAATGTTTTAGAGAATGTCCTAAGAGCATCACATATCTTCAATTTTATTAATATATTCCATGATAGTACAACACACCATCTATAATTTGTTTAATGTTAAATTTGGACAAAATCAAATAACTTCCTTCATTATTATGTTAGTTCAGTCTTATATTGTGTAGTTAAATTGTTATCCATCTCACCTAGGTTCAAATCTCACGTGTGACATGTTTTCCATTTTGTTCCTTGATTGAGGCTAATAGGGTATCGACAATCTCACTTTCGCAAGTGTTTGAAGGTGGGACAAGATGTTAAAAAACTTTATCAAAAAGAGGTTAGCTCAACCATTTGTTTCTAATATTAAATCCCTCAAATTTCCTTGCAAAATTTTCCTTGAAAAAGGGTTCCTTCATTATTTAAGCCAGCCATACCAAACTAATATATGTATCTATGATCATTAGTTTTAAAATTTATAGGGATTTAAGGTCATATTAAGGGTTAATGGTAAGGGGCTATGGATGATAGAGGTTATATGAATTAGGTGTTGGTAATTAAATAAAGGATTATGCATGATAGTGGTTATGGTTATAATGGTTATGACGGATGGATATTGATGTTAAAAACTTTAGGTGTTATAGAATTATATGTGTTAGGGTTACTATCTTATATAGAAGAAGGATTTGCTATAGAGTGAAGTGGTAATATGTGTTACAAATTGGAGTATATAGCTTCACGGTTAGGAATAAGGGGTTATTGTGGCTCCGATATAGGGGTTTTAAGGGCTATACATTATAATGTTTACATGTTGTAGGACTTATTGGTTATATTAGGGGTTATAGGTGATATATGTTATTGTAATTAAATATTAGCGATTATATAGTTTATATTAGGAGTACATGGGTTATACACGATAAGGGTAATAAGAGTTAGAAATTATATGGTCCAATGGGTTAGCGAGAGCATGGGTTAGAGATTATATGTGTTAGGAGTCATATGTGTTGATAGTTGCATGGTTTATGTTTTTCTATTCCTTATGTGTTAGAGTTTATAGGGGTTGTGCATTAAGATTAAGAGGCTTTAAGGCTTGGGTTAAGTAGTGATATACTTTATAAGTTATATGTATTAGGGGTTATAGGTATTTATAAAGGTTATATTAGAGGTTATAATCGTTAGGGGTTATATGATTTAGAGATTAACAATTAGATCCAAACTATGAGAGTTCGCTGTTAGTGATTATAATAGTTAGAATTAAATGTTATTATTGATTACAATGGTTAAGGTTATGGCATTAGATGTAAGGGATTATACATGTTAAGGGTTGATATCTGAAAGGGGTAAAATTTATGTGTTATAGATGTTAAATGTTTATATGTTAAATGTGCAAATGCTATATTAGAGGCTATGGATGATAGTGGTTATAAGAGTTAGTGATTTTACAATTATAGGCTATAAAATTTAGAGGTTATAGGCTATAAATATTAGATGTCATAGAAGTTAGGGATTAAATGGATTAAAGGGGTTAGGTGTTATGCATACTAAGGGATATATGAGTTAGCAATTATACTCATTTTGACATATAATATAGATTGAGTGATATAAGTGCTAAGGGTTATGGGTCTTAGGGGTTACATGGGCCATAGGATTTAATGGATTGTGAGGGTTAGGACTTATAGGCACTAAGTGTTATATTTTTTATTACCTATACTGAGTTTATTATGGATGGGGGTAATTAAATTTATATGGATTAGAGATTAGGGGTTAGGTGTGAAGGATTATAGTGATTCTGGGTTATCGTGGTATGGGATAAGGGATTACAAAGGTTAAGAGTTACATGTTAAAAGGTGAAGGGCATATGTGTATCAGGTATTAAGGATTATAAGTGTTATGATTAAGGATTAAAGTTATAAGTTATAGGTGTTAGGGGTTATGAATTCATGGTCATAAGGGTTAGGGTTTACATGGATTTAATGATATATTATAGGTTAATATGGGTTGGTGGTAAGGGGATATAGGGGATAAAAGTGATATGGATTAGGTATTAGTTGTTCCATAAGGGTTATGAGGGATAATGGTTATTATTATTAGTCTTAGGTGTTCGAATTAATAAGGTTTAAGGATAAAGGTTATGGTTATAAGAGTTATGTGTTGTGAAAAAACATCTTCAAGGATTAGATTTATAAATTTATATGTATAAGTGGAAATATATTATATGTATTAAGAATGTTGTCTTATAGGAGTGAATTTTTTATATGGGATAGGAATTAGAGGATGTAAATCTAGAGTTAGAATTAAGGGGTTTATTAAATTGCTAGATTCTAGATGATTTAGAGGTTAGACATTATATGGCTTAGAAGTTTTAATAGTTAGTGGTTACATTAAGGATTATAGGTCATATGTGTTATCACAATCATAGATTAGGGGTTATATAGTTTCTATTAGGGGTACATTGGTTATGGGTCATAATGGTTATTAATGTGGCTGCTTGTAGGGGTAAACGAGCTGTGACAAATAGTGGTTAGTGATTATATGTGTCGGGAGTCATATGTGTTAAGGTTTTAAAGGTTTATGAGACATAGGGGGTTAAGTATTAGAGTTATAAGGTCTATGTTGGCGTTTATAGGGGCTATGTGTTAAGAGTCATAATATTTAAAGGTTATGAGTGAGTAATACAATTTTGAAGTTATACATATTAAGGCTTATACTAAGTGGGTTATATTATATGTTATAAGAGTTAGGGATATATAGGGGTTATATGGATTAGAGATTAGGAGTCACATGGTATCACAACCCTCACCAATCACTTCTAGTTACAAGATAAAATCTCTCTCCTATAATATCAATACCCGTTAAAAACTCTGTATCGACTCCTTTAGTATGGGGGAATTCCCACACTTGCACATATTGAGATCCTATCACCTAAGCATTCGAGGAATAACTTGTTAAATTAGGAAGAACACCCCCCATCGTATTAGGATTTAGAAGAAAGACCCTTTAAACTAATACATTTTTATGGGGATTACAGACATTACTGATAAAAAAATCTATATAGTTTTTTATTTTATTTTGTGCTTATTAATTCTAACTTTTATGAGAATAACAATTTAGATAAAATTTGTCCTTATAATGGCTTATAACATGATATTTCTAGTTTAAGAAATGGATGCAATATCTTCTTAATGGGTAACTTTAATGCTCAAAAAACAAGTAACCAAGCTATTCTCTTCAGAAATGATTAAAATTATGATCCTCTATACTTAGATGAAGACCTTGCTTTAGCCAACATCTGCTAAAGAAGTTCCAAATATTTGGGGAAAATTTTGTTTGGTTTTCATCTAATCAAGCTCTTCAGTGATCAAGATCTAATAATTTATAATGGTCTTATGAAATGGCCAAATTCTATCTGAATGGCTTGTATTCATGTGATTAGCATTAGTGTGGTTAAATATTTCATATCCGATATCCCTTTATACAACCAAATAATATATTTTGACATCTTAAATGACCATGAACCCGAATTGGATCATAGACCTTAAATTGTAACTCTCAATTTTGTCACACATAGCAGTCCCATAGATAATTCTCATAGCCAAAAGTACTTAATGTTCAAGAAAAATAAATATTTTTCTAAATGATTTAAGAATGTATTGAGGAGCTTCATTATTGTAAGGACAATATATAATACCTCTACCATTATTTCTCCACAACCCTCTCATATTCCGGTAACAAATTCTCTATTGAAGTGACGTTTAAAAATGGAAACATAATGACCAACACTTGGTAAGACAAAGAGTGTAAAATTGCAAGAAGAGAAATTAAAGAAGTTGTTTATGAGCCCCTAAAAGTTGTCAAGATAAATAAGTACAAAGGAATCATTGAAAGAAAAAAATGTACTATTTAAATAATAAGTAGGAGAAACTTTTACACCTCTCTAAGATGGATCCTAATAAATTATGGAGGCAGATTCTAACTCGCAAACTAAATAAAACAAAATGATTGTTTTGAAGGATTGGAATTCTGATCTTAAGAAGATTTATGAATCCCTCATTGTTGAGGAAAAAATTCAACCCCTCTTTATGGAGGATGGATTTTTTTCCTTATAAGACATAAAGTTTGGGATTAAGCTCCTTGCAAATGGGAAAGGATAAGGACATTGAAGGTTACCAAGCAAAATCCTAAAATTTGGAAGGCATGTCCTCATCCCTCACATCCACAACCTCTTCAATCTAGCAGTCGTGCAAGGCTTCCCTAAACCTTGGAATTAGAACCTTATTGTTCCCACTTTTAAAAATGACGCTCAAAATAACCCCTCTTATTATAGGATCATTATGATTAGCCCTCTCTTAGCCAAGTTATATGGTATTATTTTGAAAAATAAGATTACCATATGGCTAAAAAGTTAAGGTAAATGGAATAAAGGCCAAGCCAGTTATAGAAGGTATCATTTCACCATAGACCACCTTATTGATCTCAAGATCATTGCAGAGGAAAGTCATAATAATAAATCCAATCCCTTTGTTGCTTTGTGGTCTTTGTATAAGATTTAGAAACAATGCCTAGAATTAACTTGTGGAAAAGGTTAGAAGAACTACATGTTCCTTTTGAGTTGATAGTCATTGCAATAAGGTTGTACAAGAAAATCATTCCCAAGTTTAACAACACCGAGGGTTGGTCTACCCTTCTTAGTATATACATCGATAAGTTATTATGTTGTTTAGTAGAGGAAGGTTGCACTGGCACGACGTTAGTGGGAATAGTCGTTATCCTTCTTCTTTATGCTAATGATATTATTCTTCTAGCAAGGTGTCACTTTGATATTGATAAGCAATTAAGAATTCTCAAGTATTTTTTCTCTAGTATGGGTATGATTCTTAAAACTAACAAAAAAAAGTTACGATAATGAAATCCAACAAGGTACTTACACTAATTGTTTGTATGAGAATTTAACAACTTCGAGGAAGTGACTTCATACAAATATCTTGGAGTTGATATCCATCACAGGCTCAATTGGAACTACAGCATCACGAAAATGATTAATGGAGGGTGGAAAGCTTGTTTTTGCCTTGAAAATAATTGTAAATCAATAAACCTTATGCTGCGGGATTAACAGAAACTCCTCTTCAAGACTGTTAAAACTCTTGTTCTCTTGTATGGGTGTGAAGTTTGGCGTTGCAACATCCCAAGAGAATATTGGAGAAATATAGAGAATCTTTGAGACATTTTTGGTTGCAACATCCCTTCTCCCTCCACCTCCCCCTCTCCTTCCTCCTCCCCCACTTCCTTCTCCCACCTCCATTCCCCCTTTTTAGTCACCTCCTCTA
>LPNX010814751.1:375203-424803 GCA_001517045.1 Pseudotsuga menziesii | reverse complement strand
CCCCTTCCCCTTCTCCCCCCTCCCCAAGTCCCCCTATCCCCCTACCCTTCCCCCCTTATCCTCCTCATTTCCTTTGCCCTCACCCTTCCCTCCCCCTCCCCCTTCGCCCTCCTTCTACTTCTACCTCTACTCCTCCTCCTCGTCCTCCCCTCCTCCTCCTCTCCCTCCGCTTGTGCCTCCTACTCCACCTCTTCCTTCTCCTCTGTCGCCTCCTCCTCCTCCTCCTCTTCTTCTTCTTCTTCACATACATGATATGATATGACAAAAAAAGGATTTAACCTCAATAAATTGATGCATATTCTTCTAAACTTAGACACAAATTTAAACACCATTAGGCCTTTCAACTAATAGACCCACATTTTAACACGATCCAAAATGGTAATCCTTAATCTTGTGTTATATTTGTAAATTTGAGTAGTATTAATGTGTTTTATTAGTTAGTAATGGGTTAGGAAAGAAATCTTGATCTACAGTTTAGACTTTGGAACATACAAACAAATTTATTATGATACACTAATTCACTATAATACTTTGTTATAATAAATATAAAATTTGGAAAATAAACTAACATAAACACCTCAAAATATTAAGTAATAATAAAACATATATATTTAGAAAATAAATATCTCTAATATTTATTATTTTAAAAATAAATAATAAAAAACTTATAAATATAAAAAATTTGGAATGCCATATTCAAAATATTAAATAATAATAAAACATATATATTTAAAAAATAAATATCTATAATATTTATTATTTTAAAAATTAATAATAAAATATATAAATATAAGAAATTTGGAATGCCGTATTTGAAAGTTAAACTCTAAACGTAAAGTATAGAATAACTATATATATATATATATAATTTTTACGAATAATGCCTATAATTTTTGCCTTTATCATAATAATGGTTAAAGATTAACTCATCGCTCTTCGGGGATTGTGCATGCGTGGACAAGAACCGATGAATGATGGATTTTTTAAAGGAAATTGTGAACGGATGAATAATGGATTTTTTAAAGGAAATTGTGGATGTTTGTAACTATGGAGGGTTATTTAAATATCAAATTGTAACTATGCATGGTTATTCATTTCCTGCACGGTTGGCTTTCCAATGTGAGGATATGGGCGACAGATTGGAACCATTTGGTGCAATTTCAATACAGATGTAAAAGGAGAGTTCAAAGAAATACTTAAAAAACTATACTCTTGATGAAAAATCTCAGGTGTGAAGAATTTTTTGATCACAGGTTCGCATATTAGTCAAGTTTGAGATCACAATACTAATGCTCTTGAATATACCTATGCTCTTGAATATATACAGAGGTGGCAAAGTGATATACAGATAGAGATTGCGGAGGATATAGAGAGGAAATGGAGGCGGTACGATATTGGAAGATAAAGAATTACACGAGGAGAAACAAGCAAGTTTCTAAATGAATAAATTACTACCGAAGTTTCTAAATGAATAAATTACTAATGGAGATCATAGGTTCGCATAGGGTTTGAGATCACAGGTTCGCATATTACTCCTGAATAAATTAGAGGCACAGGTTCACATATTACTCCTGAAAATAAATTAGAGGCGGCAGAGTGATATACAGAGGATAGAGGCGACAGAGTGATGGCAGAGTGATATACAGAGGATAGAGGCGGCAGAGTAATACACAAAGGAAATTATTATCTAGGGTTTTGCCTGGTTCGCGTGGTTCCCTCTAAGGATTTGTATGTTCCATATAAACACATGAAATACTAATGAGTTAGTACATGAATTAAAAGAATAAGAAGCCAGCGATACATACCGTTATGGATCTTTATCGTTTTGAAGGAAGCTCAACCGCATCAAGCTGAGGTCCTTTTAGAGCATAGCAGAGCAGATTTTTGAAACCTTTCGCATCCGGTGTAGCCAATTCGCCTCCAGTACAGTTCACTCGACCCTCAGGATTCATAGACATAGATTCAAGACTCATATACAGACTAGACAGACACACATACATGTATGAAGCGCAAATAGAGGATTAAGATGACCAGGAGGAAAATGTTCTTAAAGATTGAGATATCTGGACGATTGTGAAGGTATGTAAGATATATATACACTTCTCCACTTCTGCCTCCTTCAATGGATTAGACAAATTGCTTCTCCCTTTCTCAACTGATTTCTTTTTCTTTTTCTTTCCTCTTTGAACAGATTGCTTTTCTCTTCAGCTGACAGAACAAGTGCTCTTTCCAGCCCTTTGTAGATGAGGCAAATTCCTTTTCCATTCCTTTTCTTTCCCTGATTGACAGACTTCGCTTTTCCGTCCCGGAAATCATTGCTTTTCCATCCCTGAAATCACTGCTTTTCTGTCCGTGAACTAACAGGCTTCACTTTTCCATTCCTGAAATCGCCTGCTTTTCTCTCCGTGACTTGGTTTTTCCGACCCTGAAGTCACTGCTTTTTCCTTTGCTTTTCCGTCTTTGAACTCACTGCTTTTTCCTTTGCTTTTATGTTCCTGAACTCACTGCTTTTTCTCCCTTAAATAACAGTTAGTTGACAGAAAGATGAGTGAAATTATAACCGTTTTACTTCTATATAAGGGAGGAAGAGTATGTCAATTCTGAAAGTGAAATTGCCTGCTACCAGAAATTAGAGAACAAGAAGGATTGATGCCTCAGCGCCGAATTTATAAATGTGGGCAAGCTGCACCTAAACTTCTGAACTTCTTTGTGGCATGAAATGACCAGGTTTGTGCTCTTCTGCCATGATGAAATATATTGTACTGCACGGCTTCTTTTCAAGGCTCTTAATGGGAACTGTTTTAAAATATTGAGCTTATCGTACTTCCTTCACTTCTCTGTTGTTTTAATTCCTGTGTATTGTTGAGGTTGTTGCATTGATTTTTTGATAATATGATTCTGTTCCAGCAGTAAAAATTTTGGTGCAGCAGTAAAAATTTTGGTGCAGGCAGGCATTCGTAGTTATAGCATTGTTTCTTCACACAGATGAAGAGTTCAACATATCGATTGAATTGCATATGTCAATGGTTATTCCTTGTTTGTCAATGGTTCTTCCCTGTTCTTAACCAACCCTTCTTGAATTCAAGCAAGATAAAGTTAGTACATTCAATTTCAGTTGGATATGGTTTTCTTTGAGATAAAGTCACCCACCCGTGAACTTCCCTCCACCTGCCCATTATTAACTCATTGATTTGTATGTGTAAAGGTGGCTGATGCCTTATAAAAGACACCCCTGAACTTTCCAGCACCTCCCCATTATCAATTCATTGATTTGTATGTGTAAAGGGGCTCCTCCACCAACTGATGCGTTATAAGGTACAAGAACTTAAGATGTTGGCTCATATAGCATACATGACTGCTGGAGTTGAAAGTAGATCTTTGAGTCATCTTTGAAGTATTTGGAGGATAACACCTCATTGTTTTTAACTTTGTGTTTTAGTGAAGCAGTCGGTATTGGAATTTTTTCATAAAATTTCAATTTTCTGAAAAAATGTAAAAGAATATCGTCATAGAGCTAGTTTTAAATATAGTTTATAAATTTTTACTTGAATGACATTAAAGAAGATCTAATGCACGTGGCCAAGTCACTCACAAAAAAATAGCATTGAATTTTATATTTGTGTAAGATAAACATCTGGATTCAAAAATTTTATGCAGATAGTCAGTTTTTTGAACGCCAGGCAGCTAAGTAACTAATTTACTTAAATGACATTAAAAAAGCAAGAAACCGTGTAAACTTAAATGACATTAAAGAAGCAAGAAACCATGTAACTAATAACAAAAGCAAAATGATTTGTATCATTTTGTAACATCACATATCATTTGTAACATAACATATGTCATTTTAAGAATTAATATAGAGGTCACTTGAATTGTTAATGGTCTGCGTCATATGTATGCAGAGATCTTCACATGATGGCTCTCTTCTTACTGAAAAGTGCGCTTTTGGAAGGTTTGATATTGACACTTTTGGAACTGGATTTTGCATTTTAGAATTCTCAATTTTAGACTTTAGAAAGGTTGTTTTTGGCCTATCTTTGAAGAGTCTTAAATTAGAACTAGTCCAAAAAATTGAATGGAAGATTATGTAATTAATATGTCTCTTTGATTTTTTTCCACAAATAATACTGCATTTTTATTTCCAAGAAACAAAATGCATGCTTCAAGTAGCTACTGAGTGACAATCCAAAACAAGGATTGCACAAAAAAACACAATCAAAATAAGTAGCTAAACTCGTATTAACAACCGATCACGATCCGTCCATCTAGAAACAAATTGCAAAGGTTGAATGCAGTGAAATGACAGTCTATTGCATACATTTAGATTGTTCTGTCTCAAATTTCCATTCAACAACGACTGCTAACTGCCCACCCCACCCAACAAAAAAAACAGATTACATAAAAAAATTGCTTAAGGTGAAGGCCTTCCATATCATTACATAAAAAAATTGCTTAAGGTGAAGGCCTTCCATATCAACAATACAATTGTTGAAAGTATGGCTAAAGACACAAGTGACCATCTCATATACTAAAAACCGAAAAGTGGGCTTTTGGAAAGTTTGATATTGACACTTTTGGAACTGGATTTTGCATTTTAGAATTCTCAATTTTAGACTTTAGAAAGGTTGTTTTTGGCCTATCTTTGAAGAGTCTTAAATTAGAACTAGTCCAAAAAATTGAATGGAAGATTATGCAATTAATATGTCTCTTTGATTTTTTTCCACAAATAATACTGCATTTTTATTTCCAAGTAAGAAACAAAATGCATGCTTCAAGTAGCCACTAAGTGACAATCCAAAACAAGGATTGCACAAAAAAACACAATCAAAATAAGTAGCTAAACTCGTATTAACCACCAATCACGATCCGTCCATCTAGAAACAAATTGCAAAGGTTTAATGTAGTGAAATGACAGTCTATTGCATACATTTAGATTGTTCTGTCTCAAATTTCCATTCAACAATGACTGCTAACTGCCCACCCCACCCAACAAAAAAAATAGATTACATAAAAAAATTGCTTAAGGCGAAGGCCTTCCATATCAACAATACAATTGTTGAAAGTATGGCTAAAGACACAAGTGACCATCTCATATACTAGAAATCAAAATAAAAATCAAAATAACCAATCAAAAATAGAAACTCAAATCTCACACACCACCCTTTAACAATTATCCAACCTAAGTGATCATGGAGTACAATCCTCAAGGAACCAAAAATTTCTAATCCCAAGTGGACACGAAAAAAAAACTAACAATTTGACTTAAGTCATAAAGAAAGCGACTGAAATGTTCTACACAAACTCAAAAAACTAATGGAGATTCCTAGCAGACTAGAAGGCCATTTAAAATAAATTAAGGTTGACTATCTTCGTCGATACAAGGGAGCCTTCATAAAATTCCTCTTTAGTAATAAGATAGTAAGGCCGATGGATCCCTTCTTTAGACAAAGTGCCCATGAGTGTGTTTAATTCCCTATAGATGTCAGAAATAATTTGTCCCTTCAATTGTAAAAATATTTCAATAATATTGATATTGTAAGAAAATTGCATATTATTATTATTATTCACTACTATATTTATATGTACATTAATGTAGGAGTGGTCTTTTTTCTTTTATCTATCATCACTAATCACTACCATAATCCAATGTACATTAATCTATTAAATGTTTTTTAAATCTTTATTTATCACTTTATATTAACTTTATTTTTATAATGATGCAAAAAAATTACATATGTAAAACTCTTCATATTTAATACAAAACATTTTTTAAGAAGGTTAAATATTTTACATTTTTTTCTAGTTGTCATTATTGAAACTTGAATAGGTAATCTTTGTCAAAATTACAATTTTGGTTTAGATAAAATTGTTATTTTTAAAATTTGTTTATTGTCAGCAATACTTTCTATTTGGATTTTTCCTTACTTATTATGAATGACATTTTGGTCAATTATACTGATTAGATCCTTACGTCGAAGATGTATCAACATTATATTTGTAACGTCCATCTTTTCTTTGATTCTCTATGAATGACAAGAAAGATAATCTTTTTTTCTCGTGAAAAAATTGTTTGTTTTAATGCAAAAATTAATTTAACAATCTCAAACACCCCTAATACAACCAAACTAAGCAACACTAACATATAATTTAGTTTGGAGAATGTCCAAATATGAAATTTTAATGTGGAAGACTTTCCCATGAAATGAAAATTTTGAAAACGTTCACATGTACTGTTAAAAAAATTAAAAGTGAAAAAAGTCCATCTAATCTTTTAATTAAAACTAATGGTGCATAGTTTTTTATTTTATGATATTGAAATGTAAGGTAAAAAATTCCATCTTCTATGTTAAATTTGCAAAATTAGAACATTTTTTTTAATTTATCCAAGGTAAATATCATTGATGCAATGTACTGGTAGACCATATACTAAAAACTCCATTCGATATTAAAATAATAAATCTTTCGAGATAGCATTGGATTGTTTTGATTATAGAAAGTTATAAAATGTCATTGAATTTGGGAGTTGAATTGTTTATTTCATGTGAATATTGATCTTGAAAAAAATAAAGGAAACAAAGGTTGCATTTTAGTCGAGCTTTTATGTATTTATAAGAATTTGTGTTTAATTAGTCATGTAATTAGTCTTGTGCAGGATTGTTTCAAATATAGTAGTACTTTTGACATTCCATGAAGCTGCCTTCATTGGAAATAAATAGTGAGGCAATACACAGTGTTTATCATCATTCGTCCTAGTCAACAAATTAAAGGATTTTATCAAGAATAAGTTTCTCATGATAATATGTTGCACCTTTTCATCTAGGGTACACACTTTAGAACATTTAAAAATTACCTCAACATTGAAGGTCATTCTGGTTTTGTTAAATATATATATTGATCAAACCCTTCAACCCCGAATAAGAGGTGACACAAGAAAAATGAATAATCACTTTCCCTGTGGCCAATCCCAAAAGTTTGCTTGAAATCAACCCTATTTGAATGATGAATTTGGTATGTTGGCCCTTATGGTTCACCATTGATTTATTATGGGAATACATTTACACTAGTTCTTACAAACCATTCAATTATTACTATTAGGAAAATCCTTTTCATAAGAAGACTATGGAGCAAGTTTTCCCCATTAATGGGTCATACCAAATTTTGTTATCATGGTTTTGGAATCTAGTGCATGTTGAAATAATGTAACTGTAGAAGCTCATTTCTATTGTACTTATTATTATATTATTGTTGTCCTTCCCTTCTGGAGATGTTGTTCCTCTGATTAAGGTTGTCATTGATGTAATTGTTCATCTAAAGTCTTGAGGTAAAACCTTTGTTGTAAGTTCGGTCAATAGTACCCAGAAAATAGTTATTAAAATGTATTTTTGTGTCTCCTAGGTCAAGTTGACCCTGTTGGGAAGATGAAGTCGGCCCTGTTTGGTTATTAGACTTCATAGTTGATGTGTATAAATATATGAGGTACCCTCCTCATTTGGATAAACTCACAACTCAAGCATGCTCGCTAGAGAGAGAAAGAGGAGTCCATTTGGAGGAGGAGAAGTAGTCTATATTAGTCTTGTGTCCTTACACTATACTTGGTTGGATTCTATCTATAGGAATTTTTGCTAGGTTTCCTTCCCCACGAGGGTTTCTCAATATAAATCTTTGTGTCTTATTTTTCTTGTTGTGCTTGTCATTCTTTCAATGATCTTATTATTGGGCATCAAAATTTTAAATATATAACATGGTATCAGAACCAACTTGAAAGAAGACATTGTGCAGTTGTTTTTCCCATAGTACAAGAAGATAGGATTTACTATTCCAAGAAACTCCCTCGCTAGATTAGCTGAAAATAAGGTTAGTTCAACTCGCTATAGGAGGGTGCATCTTTCTATGGTGGAAGAAATCAATTCCAAATATTTTCAGTTTTTGACATGTCACTACTGCCGGAAGGAACTAAGGCTTCATATTTTTCAAGGTTCCATCAAATTCAAGAAAAACAAGATACAATCTAGCTCTCCTTGGGGAGGTGGGTATTTTCCACCATTCATCCCTAGAAGTATTCACAACTGAAAAAATAGGGTTTTACCATCAAACTCGAGGTCATCCTAAAGGAGGTTCCACAAGCAGTTTTCAAATTGGTAAGAACTACTTCCCATAATTCCATTTGAGGTTCTCATTCCTTGAAGATGACAAAGAAAACCAAGCTTGATGAAAATCTTAAAGGAGCATAAATTTCAAAGCATGGAAGTATAGAATCATGCTCATCCTTGAAGAAAATGACCTAGAAGGATACATCAAAGAAGAGGTGAAGGATCCAAAGAGAGATGAAGCAAAGACCAAGCAAAAGGATGCAATCAAATCCAAAAGGATCATATATGACTCTATCAAGGATCATTTGATTCCTCAAGTATCATCAAAGAGTACTCCAAAGGAAATGTTTGATGCTATGACAAGTCTATTTGAAGGAAATACCATCAACAGAAGAATGACCTTGAGAAATAACCTCAAGGGAGTGAAGATTTAAAAGGCATAAACCATGTAGTCATACTTCATAAGAGTGCCTCAAATCGAAGAATAATTGGAGGCTATCGATGACATGGTGGAGGAAGAAGAAGCTGCAATGACCACCTTGAATGGTCTCCCAAGGGATTGGGAATATTTCATCAGAGGTATATGTGATATAAGAAATATCACCAAGTTCAACATACTTTGTGAGGAGTGTGTGCAAGAAGAAGGAATAATAGCCAACAAAGAAGAAAAGTTAAATGATGATGAAGATCAAGCCTTGGAGTCTCATGCAAAGAAAGGATTAAACAAGAGAAATGTTTGTGATCAATCTACCAGAAGAAATCAAAATTTTCAAAGGAACTCAAGACAAAAAAGAGACTTCTCATCTTTTAAATGCTTCATATGTCATAAGATGGAGCACATTGCAAGAAATTTTCCACTCAAAGAATAACAATTCAAGAACGGAAATAAGAAGTTCCATGCCCATGCAGTAGAAGATGATGACTCAAATGAAGAAAAGAAAAATGAGGATGGAGACTCCATTGAAGAATATGTCTTGATCTCAGCCCTTACAAGATCAATATATGATGGAAGTGACACTTGGCTTGTATATAGTGGAGCTTACATACATATGACATGATATATATAGGCTCTATTCAAAGTCTTGTCCAGAAAGACTCTCCTTATAAAGTAAATCAAAGAGATGTCTATCAATATCCCATCAAGGGAATCGGAGAATCCTTTTACAAATTGAACTTAGGGAAGTCTATGAAGATGAAGGAAGTCTTATATGTCCCAAGATTGAAAAATAATCTACTTTCTATCTCATTTGTAGATAAGAAGGGCTTCGAATTTCCTTTTCTAGATGCAGATCAAGTACTTATGTGGCCAAAGGGAAAGACAATAGATGATGTAGTTGTGATTGGAGTAGAAGGAGGACTTTACAAGATAAAGGGACATACAGACTCAGCCCTAAAAACAAGTACAATCAACCCATGTGAATTATGGAACATAATAATTGCTCATGTGAACTACAAAGCACTACCAATTGTGAGCAAGGTTGTCACACTTTTACCAAAAATTCAACTTAATCATGAAGGAGTTTGCAAAAGATGTGCTCAATGAACCTATTTCCAAGCAGCAATAGTAAAGAAAATGGGATCTTGGATATTGTTCATTCAGATGTATGCCATCCAATGTCATCCACTTCACTAAGTGTTTATGTTTATTATGTTTCTTTTATAAATGAATACTCCCGCAAGACTTGGATTTAATTCCTGAAAGGAAAAAATGAAGTATTTGAAAGATTCAAAGAGTTCAAGGCTCTTGTGGAAAACTTTTCTAAAAAGAATATCAATACCTTGAGATTCAACAATGTGGAGTAGTAGAAAGGAAGAATAGAACCATTATGGAAGTTTTGAAAGCCATGATTCATGACCAAGACTTACCCATGCACCTATGGGCCGAAGCAACTAGAACCGTAGTATATGTTCAAAACAAAATTGCTCATAGTGGTCTTGGGAACAAAACTCCAAAAGAGATGTTTACTGGGGATAAGACTAAAGTCACCCACCTAAATACTTTTGGATTTCATGTGTTCATACATGTTCCCAAGGAGAAAAGAAAAAAATTGGAGCTTTCTAGAAAGAAGGAAATATTTGTTTCAGTCGAAAGCTTATAGAGTGTACATTCCATGTTTTTTCTAGATCGAGATCAATAAAAATGTTATATTTGATGAAGATGCAAATTTTAGTAAGTCCAAAAAGAACCATGCGGATGAAAATCATGAAGAAGAACATGACACCCCCAAAATTCTAGTCTACAATGTTGAAGAAGAACCCACACCATAAGAGCATGACATGGAGGATCCTCAAAGACCTATGGGGATGCCTCAAGAGATGATCTCATAGAAAAGAATACCAACTTGGGATTGTGATGTCATATTCAAGGTGTAGAAAAATATGGAGCTCCGGAAGGAAGCATGAGATGAAGGATCTATTCTAGCTATGTGGCCTTGATGTGTAATATTATTGATACATAACCTACATGTTTTGAGGAAGCTACAAATAATAAGGAATGGATGGATGCATTGCTCAAAGAATACCAATCTATCATAAAAAAATAGTGTTTGGGATGTGATACCAATACCAAGAGAGAAGTCAATTGTTTCTTCAAAATGGATATTCAAGACAAAACATTCAACATACGAAAGTATCGAGAAGTACAAGTAAATATTTGTATCTATAGGATTCTCACAAGAAGAAGCAATTGATTATGAAGATACTTTTGCACTAGCAGCAAGATATACCTCAATCAGAATAGTTCTTTCCTTGCACACCAATATAAAATGGAGGCTACACCAAATGGATGTAAAGACAATATTTCTAAACGGTATGATAGAAGAGGAGGTATACATTGAACAACCTCCAGGTTTTGAAATCCATGACTGAAATTCACATGTATGTAGAATGAAGAAAGCACTATATGGTTTAAATCAAGCACCCAGAACGTGGTATGGTAGAATTCATGGATTCTTGATGAGCTTGGGATTTACAAAGAGTAAAGCAGATTCCAGCCTTTACTAAAAGGTTTTCAATGAAGGTCTTATGATTCTATTGTTTTATGTTGATGACTTATTCCTAACAGGGGAGAAGAAGCTCATTAATGAATGAAATAAGAAGCTTACTACAGAATTCAAAATGAAAGATCTTGGTATGATGCACTATTTTCTTGGTCTTGATATAAGGAAGTTCCAAGATTAGATATTCCTAAACCAAGGAAAACATTTTGTTGAAATACTAAAGAGATTTGGGATGCTAGATTTGTAACATCCTCGGTTTTGACCCCATCTGCATTAATATACATGATACATGTGTTGTAAATAATCATGGTGGGGAGCTAAGGGCAAAGGACACACCATCGATTTAGTTATGTTATGATTCGAATTGGAATGGTAATCGATGGTATATCAGGACATACGACATATATTAAATTGTGGCATCATGTAACTATGCATTTTTAATTAAATAACCCAACCAGCTATGTTCACTGCAACTAAATTGAGAAGGGGCATGATGCCTAAGGATAAGGAGGGGGAGGATGCTAAACCTTGATCCCATGGGGGAAAAGCCATGTGTCATCACCATGTTGGTTTTTCTCACCTTCCCTTGTCTCATACAACCACCACTTTAATGTTCTGCTGAGTTGTTGAGGCAATTATTGCTGGAAGTGGAGGGTGGCAGGACTGTCAATATTTTCCACACGCTCACTCCACCAGCCGTCTCTCCACCTTCACGTGGGTAAGGGAACCATCACTACACCACTCTCTTGGTTATTGGGTTCACTCTCATGCAGGGACGCGCAGGGGGCCGGTTCATCTTCCTCATGTAGAGCTGAGTTAAGAAGGGGTGCGATTTCTTGTTTGGGGGTTCACCTTTCTCTCTCCTGCACCATTTACCAGTCTGTGCTTGTGTTCTTTCCTCCTGATCACGCGTAGACTCCGCGTTTTTGCCTCCACCATTTCCAGACTGTGAAGGATTACTGTGGTTTTCTGTTGTTGTTCGTGGGCTGTTGTTTTCCATATTTTGTTGGTTGCGATATCCCTTGTGAATTAGTTGCTGTAGGTTGCATGTTTCCTTCTGCCTAGGCTGAGAGTCTATTTACTCTTCCACTTTCGGGCTGAGTAACTTTGGCTATCATTTCATTGTTGGGATGAGGCCGTGGTTTTCCCCACGCTGTTCGATTGCTGTGATTTCACCCACATTTTATTGGCTGTGTTCTCTCTCACGTTTTGGGAGCAGTTGTAGGTTTCCATTGAGTTGTTTTGGCCACGATAGTGCCAAAAGCAACTCAAGCGTGGTTTTCCCCTGTCAAAGCTCGGGTTGCTGGTTTGCTGCATGAACACAGTGGTTGGTCTTCGGACTGCATTGGAGTGGTGATGAAGGCCTGATGTGCTTGAAAAACCTGGTGTGTTTGGGAACCACACAGATAGAGCTAGTGGGTTAGATTTCTTCTCCACAACCCCTGAATAGCACTGGAAGGGGATCAAGGTCTGAGGGATTCCGTTGCAGATAAATGACTGATTTCCTTGTGTTGGGTGTGTGTGGGTGTCCTAGAATTCAGACTAGTTTTGGTGTAGGTGTCCTTAGCTCTTCAATGAGCTCACCAGCTTAGCTTTTATCCTTTCCCAGCTCCTAGATGGCCTGATAAACCCAACTTTGTTGGCTTGGCTGACTGTTGTTCACCTGATAAACCCAACTATGTTGGCTTGGATGAACTGTGTATCCTTGTGGCGTAGTTATCCTTGGCTATGTGTAAGCCTGTTAGTTCCTTATTCCTTGGGGAATCGTGCCCGACTCGAAGGTGGCAGCGTTGCTGAGAGATTGAGGAGCACGCGGGCCTATGGTTGGGTGGAACGTTGCAGCGATGTAGCTGGTTGCAGAACAAGTTCTTATTAAGATAAGTATTATTTCCTAACTTGTGTCTGCAATTATAATTACCATTGATGAATGAATGATGATATACATGTTAAATGATGATCTGTATATGCATGAGTATTGATTGATATGTTTTGCTTTCATTGTGTATATGAATGATTATGCCTCATAATATGTTTGTTGTTTTAATTATCATGCTTTAGCATTACATATATTTATGTTCATGTTCATGGGGCTAGATCCACGGATGATTTGATATATAGTAGCATCATCTTCGCCTAGGTCGGAGGGTCGGGGACGTTACAGTGTGGTATCAGAGCTCTAGTTGCAGCATGGACCTGAATGGGCCATGAAAGACCAGATAACAGAGGAAGGTTACCTTCTTCCCAGCAAAGATCAGAGAACTTTCACAAAAACGGCCTTGGTTTCAGAAAAAATTTCTAAGTGTTTGGCCATTGGCACATCGGAAAGCTTAGACAGATGGATCGCCGATGCTTAGCGGATTGAGTGCCACCATTGTGGATGACTAGAGGACTATCCTTCTGACGGATAGAGCCTTCGATCGCTAATGCCGCGGAGGAAAGACGTTTTGGCAACTAACGTAGCGGAAAATTAAAAAAAAAAATCTCTAAGTAATGAAATCACCGGCCATCGGAAGACGTTAGTGGTTCGTGCACCCTCCGTTGCGGAAGCCTAGTGCACTAACCCTCCGATGCATACAAGTTTCAACTACCGATGACCTATGTGTTTCAGCTCACCGATCGAAAATGAACATTTGATTCGATCAGTGTTGGATAAGAGATGGTTGAGCTGATACGACAGCGAGAGAAGGTGAAGGATCGCTGAAAATTAGTTGGTTGAACCGCCGACAATGATGGCTGAGTGAAAATCATCGGCGATCGACGGACGTTAGTGATATTGATCGCCGATGAACAGCGGCAAGACTTAGCTAATGATGTGTCCACCATTGTGTCTATGTAATGGACTATTCGCCCGACGAATAGTTGCTCTGATAGTCGACGCAGTAGAAGACAAGAAGGAAAAATTGTGAAAATTTGTGTAAGTGAAGAAAACATAGGAAAATGATAGGATATCAAACTGCCGATGAACATCATTGGAAGGATTTAGTTTTTCATACATCCGCCGTTGCGGCTGCCGAGTGAACTATTCTGCCAATGCAATAGCCTTCCACTTGCCGATGCCGAGGTGTTTAGCGGATAATGGCTTTGCGTTTCGATGTATAATTACGGGGGCGATAGTGATCAGGAGTGCCAACACTGTGGAAGTATTAAGGTTTAAATCGTTGATACCAACCACCCAATGAAACGATATATCCAACGATCAGAAGAGTTAGGACTTGTGGAACCGCCATTGCGGCCGCCTAAAGGACTAAGTGTCTGATGCCATAGTAGGGTGCTGCTTTGACCACCGACAAAGCTTTGGTCTGCGGAAATTATAACAGGATTGTTGGCCGCCGTTGCAGAATGATAGACCACTGCAGGCCCGATACGATATAAGGAAATAGACAAGCAACCCATCGATACAGCAAATACATTTAGATGTTCTAGCCGCCGAAACGTCAGGAAGGAATAAGAAAATAGACCATCGCTGAATTAGGTGTTCTGACCACCAAAGTATTTGAAAGATAGTTGGGAGGAGGTCCAATTGGGCCAAAGGAAGTTGGGGTTTTCAAGGGAATTTCTCAGTGATTTTTCAGCGTACTATTAGGGGATTACAGAGCTGAACAAGAGATAAAGAAAAATTCTGTGTTTTAGCATAATTGTTGTTTTATAAATTTCCAAAAGAGGAAGGTAAGTAGTTTTGAGTTATATTAATGTTATGCATCTAACAGTTTTCTACTAACACATTGCATAATTATAGACAACTTCCAAGAGCAGTACTCCAAAAATAACAGTGTGGTAAAGCAAGAGGTGGTTCGGTCATGAGAACCCATGACGGATATGATGCTTGAGATTCTTATGAGCGAGCAGAAGATGGCATGGGAGAAAATGTCCGTAATGGAAATGATGACATAGAGTCTAATGGAAGGATATTCCAGGGGACACCGTCTGAAGTTGCAGCCACCATGAGAAGCTTGGTTAAAGCCCAGGAAGAGCAGCATCAGTTGAATGCTTCCATATTGCAGAGTTTGATAGACTTGCAGAAAAAGATAGATTCTGGATGAGGTACATCAAAACTAGAAGGTAGTAAGAGTAGCACTAGGAGAAGGAGAAGAACTTCTAGTGGATCATTTGATTCTGAAGAATCCAACAGAGATACAAGTTCATATTATCATGAAAAGAAAAGAAGAAGGCACCATAGGGATTGCTCTCGAGATGAATTTAGGAAAGGTAAACCTCCTACATTTGATGGTGAGATAAAGACGGGACAAGAAGATGAAGTTTGGCTTCTTGGGATAAAGAAGGACTTTCAAGTGCAGGATTATTCAGGAAACATGAAGGAAAGAGTTTCCATATTCAATTTGAATGGAAGAGCATCCATTTGGTGGGAACAATTCAAGCAAGTAAATAAGATCAATGAAAGGAAACTAAAGTGGAAATAGTTCAAGAAGTATTTCAGGTAGAAAGACCTCTCTGACAGGTATTATGATGACAAGATTAAGGAGTTCCATGAGCTAAGATTGGGACAACAGAGCATGGATGAATATGCAAATAAGTTTTTGGAATTGATGAGGTATGTCCGGTACATCATAGATGAAAAAGTGAAGATCCAGCAGTGTCTAAGTGGATTGCCTCAATCTTACAAAGATAGAATTGAGTTTTATGAACCTAGGAACCTTGAAAAAGCAATAAGGAAGGCTAAGTATTGCTATGAACAAAGCAAAGGTAAACCTGATTACCATAAGGCATGGAAGGACAAGAAGAATGAGAAGTTTGACCAAAGAAGGAAAGGTTTCAAACCTTCTAGATTGAGGAATCAGCAGAAGCAGCCATCCCAAGCTGCGAGTAATCCAGTTGGAGTGACAGGTGGAAAGCTTAAAGAGCCACATCAAAATAAAGGTCCACTCAAATGTTGGAAATGTGAAGGACCTCACTTGCGCAGATATTGTCCACTTGAGAATGAAAGTGCAAGACCAGCTTATAACATTCAGGGAGCAGAAAAAGTGGGTCAAGTAGCAAGAGAAGTCCCTAGAATTTAGGCAGCACTGGAGGACCGCCAGGTAGATCACCAGTCAACTATGGTTGAAGTTGTAGGAAAGATTGTTGAACAATCTGTTTCTATTTTGATTGACCCTAGTTCTACTCACAGTTACATTACTCCTATCATAGTGGAGATTTGTGCTTTTAAGAAGGACAAGCATAGGAAACCTTGGCTAGTTCAGCTAGCCACGAGGACTAATAGAAAGGTCAGTGAAGTGGTAGAGAAATTTCGATTGGTTATGAATGGATTGATCACTTGTGTAGATCTGAATGTTCTACCGCTTGGTTCCTATGATGTTCTCATTGGAATGGATTGGCTAGAAGCTCACCGAGTGAAGATTGATTGTTATAACAAGAATTTTGAATGCATGAATGAGGAAGGAAACCTGGTAGTTGTGAAAGGTATTCTGAAGGTAATTTCAGTAAGACAAGTTTCAGCAATGCAGTTGAAGAAGTTCTGTAGGAAAGGTTTCCAGTTGTATGCAGCTCATATTCTGGAACCAACAGGAGATGAGACTCCTAGGCTGGAGGACTATCAGGTGTTACAGGAATTCAAGGATGTGTTTCCTGATGAGACTCCATGGCTTCCTCCAAAGAGGGACATTGATTTCACCATTGAAATTGTGCCAGGAGCAGAACCAGTGTCCAAGACACCCTACAGGATGAGTACACCGGAGATGCTAGAGTTGAAGAGGCAACTGCAAGAGTTGTTGGAAAAGAAGTATATCTGACCGAGTTTGTCTCCTTGGGGAGCACCGGTTCTATTTGTAAAGAAGAAAGATGGTACAATAAGGTTATGTATTGATTACAGATAGTTGAATAAGGTTACTATGAAGAATAAATACCCTTTGCCTAAGATTGATGACCTCTTTGATCAAATGAGAGGAGCAACGGTATTCTTCAAGATTGACTTGAGGTCTAGATACCATCAAGTGAGAATCAAGGACAGAGACATTCATAAGATAGCCTTCAGGTATGGACATTATGAGTTTGTAGTGGTACCATTTGGTCTCACAAATGCACTAGCTAAATTTATGTGCCTTATGAACAACGTCTTTAGCAAGTATTTGGAGAAGTTTGTTCTTGTTTTCCTTGATGACATTATTGTTTATTCCAAGAATGAGGAAGAACATGAAGAGCATTTGAGATTGACATTGCAAGTGCTCAGGGAACATCAATTGTATGCAAAATTGAGCAAGTGTGACTTCTACAGAGATAGAATTCAGTACTTGGGTTACATTATCTCAGAAGAGGGTATATCAGTAGACCCTGAGAAGATCGAAGCCATTATGAATTGGCCTACTCCAAGAAATGTGACAGATATAAGATCTTTTATGGGACTTGCAGGATACTACAGGAGATTCATTGAAGGATTTTCCAAGGTTGCACATGCCATCACTTCCTTGCAAAAGAAGGGGGTAAGGCTTGAATGGACTTCGAAGTGTGAATAAATATTCCAGCGGTTGATGAATCTTCTCACCAGTGCACCAATATTTAAAGTTGCAGATCCAGAGAAAGATTTTGTGGTTTGTACTGATGCATGCGGACAAGGGCTTAGAGGAGTCCTTAGGCAGGACAACCACGTGATATGTTATGAATCAAAAAAGCTGAAAGAGCATGAGAAGAACTATGCCACTCATGATCTAGAGCTTGCAGCCATAGTACATGCTCTCAAGATGTGGAGACATTATTTGATGGGTAGAAGATTTGAACTCAGAACATATCACTGTGGATTGAAGTATTTGTTTGATCAGCCTACTCTGAATGCTATGCAAGCAAGATGGATGGAATTTTTATGTGAGTTTGATTTCAAAATCAAGCACATAAAAGGAAAAGAAAACAAGGTAGCTGATGCACTCAGTAGGAAGATACATGAAATGCATGTGGCATCTCTTAGTATTTTCCAATTAGATTTGAGGGAGCAGATTGTTAATCATGTTGCCAGAGATGAATTGTATGAACAGGTAAAAGACAAATTGCAGCAGCAAAGTCTTGAGAAGAAGTATGAGGGATATAAATTGGAAGAAGATGGACTTCTCACTTATAAAGGTAGAATTTATATTCCGAATGTAGCAGATTTAATGAGAGTTGTTATGGATGAAATCAATCAAGCTCCGTATTCTGGTCACCTAAGGTACCAAAAGATAATTGCTACAGCTAGAAAGCAGTACTTTTGGCCAGGAATGAAAAAGGACATGGCTGAATACATTTCAAGGTGCATGAAATGTCAACAGGTAAAGGTTGAGCATCAACATCCAGCAGGTTTGTTGCAGCCTTTGCCAATCCCGGAATGGAACTGGGAAGTTATTTCCATGGATTTTATTACATGATTGCCAATGACTTGGAGACAACATGATTCCATCATGGTTGTGGTAGACAAGTTGACAAAAGCAACACATTTTATACCAGTGAAGTATACACACAACACTGACGATGTTGCAAAGATCTTCATGAAGGAGATTTTCAAATTGCATGGATTGCCGAAAGCAATAGTTTCTGACAGAGATGTTAAGTTCACTTCCAATTTTTGGAAGGGGTTGTTTGTAGTTTTGGGTACAAAGCTAAACTTCAGCATTGCCTACCATCCTCAGAGAGATGGGTAGACAGAAACAGTTAATCATGTGCTTGAAGATATGCTTCGCATGTATGTGATGGACAAACCAACCAAGTGGGAATATTAATTACACTTGGTAGATTTTGCTTACAACAATGGACAGCAGGCATCCTTGGGGATGAGTTCGTACTAATATTTGTATGGAAGAAGGTGTAGGACACCAGTGACTTGCGATAACCCAGTGAACAGAGTTGTGCTTGGACCAGAGTTGCTCAAGGAAATGGAGCAAGAGGTTGTAAAGATTAGGCAGAATCTGAAAGCAACACAGGATAGACAGAAAAGCTATGCAGATAAGCATAGGATGAGCAGAGAATTCAGTGTTGGGGATCATGTTTACCTCAGAGTGAAAACAAATAAGAGTTATTTGAAGCTTGGAAGTTGTGCCAAGATGTCACCTAGATACTGTGGGCCATTTGAAGTGCTTGAAAGAATAGGGCCTGTTGCATATAGACTTGCATTGCCTGCTAGTACTAGAGCTCATAATGTTTTTCATGTTCCTTTGCTTAAGAAATATGTACATGATCCTAACCATGTGATAAATTGGGATGTGATTCAGGTGGAACCCGAGGGAGAGTTCCAAATCGAGCCAGTGTGCATCCTTGATAGGAAGGTCACAACTTGACGTATTGATAATGACAATAGACCATCTCTCTAGTGACGAAAAAGGACTTAGATGTTTCTTATTTAAAACATACTTTCGTTCCTATAGCGACGCAATGACATTGTTATTTCGACAAATCTACGTCTCTATAGTGATGACTATGCATCGCTCCTGTGACACAATATGAATTAGTGGCTTGATTTTTCCACAATATTCCATCACTATAGAGATGCTAAAACATAGCTCCAATGATACAATATGACTTCGTCACTTGATTTTTGCACAATATTCTGTCTCTATAGCGACTCCAAGATGTCACCCCAGTGACATAATATGACTTAGACGCATGATTTTTCTAGAATATTTCATCACTATTGAAACTACGAGACATTGCTATAGTGACACATAAGAGTCGCTATATTGTTTCCTATAGTATTTTGAAGCAAAGGCCACAATCACCATGTGTCATCTTTGTTCTATCACTATAGCAACAGAATATTTGAAGTATGGCTAATGCGATGATAATTTTTGTACGAAAAATGTGGGCTCCTATTCGTCATTATAGAGACACAAAAGTGTTGCTATAACAACGATTTGTCATGGGAAAAATGTTCACATGTACTAGTGCCATGATCGACAAGATAAAGTGATATATTTAGTTTGGTTCAAAGTGTTGTAAGAGTTTATTGTAGGGTTTATAAAAATTGGCTTGATTTTCAGAGAAAAGTGCTTTCATATCTAGTTTTATCAAATTGCATTATTTAAATTTGCATATTTCCCCCCAAAAAATCGTCCAAACAATTTCAAGCATTGGATGGAGAATCTTATTTGTTGAACACCGATTGTTTATGGTCTCTTATCACCTTTTTTTTGTAAATGCACTGGCATTAGAATCTGAATCTTTTGCACATCCTAGCTATGTACCAGAGTAATTATTTTCACATATGCCTATTTTTTTAAGATGTGAAAGAGTATATAAATCAACCAACCTATAATGCAAAACCCAAAACATAATGGGTATAACTTTACCTCAAGAATGCACCCTAGCTTCATTCTTCTAGGGATTGGATCAATAGCTTAGCTTGATGTCAACTCCAACTTTTATTGTTCATCGTTCCGATTTGTAAGATGGTCTACCAGAGATCTTAGCGCAATCATCTCCAGCCTTGATTTCACCTCACATATATACAAGGACACATTGAATAAGGGAATATAAACCATAGAACTACTTGATATGGATTGAAAAAGGTTCATACAAAACCCCAATTTTCTCCCTCCCTCATAATATTAGTTTCCAATTAAGAAAATAGTAACTAAAAATATAAAAACAAATAAAATCAATATAATATAGATATTTGAGACAAATGCTAATTTCGTCTTTAAAAATTGTCTTGAAAATTCCTTGAAAAATATAAAAAAGAATCTAAATTAAAATTTGACAGGAAATGTTAATTTTTGTCTTAAACATTTCCAATTTGTAGTAGTGTTTTATCAACGTATACATTTCCAATACAAATAAGATATTATTTCCATTAATATATGACATGGTTGTACCTTTAGACTAGTGTTTTAAAAATTGGGTATACCCTTAGGAGGTTGTTCCCATGGTTAAAAAAAATTGCATTGTATATACACTAGGGAGGTTGTTGTTCCCATTGCCAAATCTTTAATACAAAACAATGGCACTAATTATGATTGGAGAAAATAAGAACATGAGATATTTTTAGTTGTTGAAGTAGTGTAACAAATAATACCTTCTTTTTGGGTGGAGGTAAGGTGTACCACAAAGATAGAAGAAGAAAATGGTATAAGATTCAATTATACTACCACCACACTCCTAGAGGCATTGACGACGACTATTACATAGTAGTATTTAAATTCCCAAGTTGAGATTTGTGGCCTTGAAATAGTTTATTGTGAAGACATCACATCATTGAACCTAGATTTTAGAGTTTTGTTATTAAAAAAATCATGTTTTGTATCAATTGCTAATAATTGAAGTGTGAAAGTGTGACTTTGGATAAAAACTTTAAAACATGAAGTCCTTAGGGACTGCAAAAAAGTCACTAAAGAAAAAGCCTCACAATTCTAAAATAAAAACTTGGAGCATTAAAAATTCAATGTTGATAATAAAACCTTATAAGGTCTCATATTAGGTTGATATTCTCATTGGATTATTATATTTTTATTAAAAAAATTAAATTTATTATTATTGATAAATGTATTCACTATTACAACTACCATTAATTACTACAATTCTATATTTGTTTGTTATCATCTACACTTTCCCCCAAAAAGTCTACATGGAGTCAACTAAGCTCTTAGACTGAATTATAATCAATTTGTAGTGATATGGCTCTAATTAAAAAATAAGCAACCAAATGGTTGTAATGGAAAAAGACTTGAATTTTAAAATTTTGTACTATTTAACTCTCTACTTTCAACATAAAAGATTGAGAAGGAAAGGTTCTAAATATACATTTCTGATTATTGAAGCAACATGTATGTGGATGAAACTATCTTGGAATTGGTGCACTCGGATAGGAACTCATTGTCACACACTGTAGTCCCCCTCTCATCTTAATGTGTTGTTTTGGGTTTCCATTACTTTCGACCTTTTCTTTAATGATTTCAACAAGTATTTGATTCATTTTTTTAGTATTTGTACTTATTTTTATAATTTTTAGTATTGATATATATATATATATATATATATATATATATATATATAATCAACCAACGATTTAATAAATGAAGAATTGGAATCATACTTTCCCAAATTCAACACACGGATAAATTTATAGGAGAATGTTTAGTGAATTATTATGAACCTCAAAATTGACCCAACTTTTGGTGCCATTGTCGAAAATATGACCTCGCAACTTTTTGCAGACATTAAATAATAAAAAAAAACATCATTTCACGTCCCTCCACTCCTAGAGAACAAAGGCGTCCTTTATCAATGGCACTAAAAGAACACATATTTTCCACCACCTTAAAGAGAACCACAAATATTCATGATAGCCTAATAAATTTTCCTATTCTATGTGCCTTTGATATAAGGATACCAATGAACATGTAAATGTATACCATGGACTATTCTTGGGGACTAGATATTCTTAGATTGGAATATGATAAGGTAAAAGTAGTTGTAAACCCATTCAAGGTTTCAATAAACTTAGTGATTCTATCAAGAGAAAACTTGCATCCTATATGAACTTGTACTTAGTTTTTGTTTGTCCAGTATTTATGCGAATTGCATCCTATAACTTTCTACTAGATTCATCATTCAACCTAGGTTCATGTGCGTGGTTTCATCTTCTATAGACATTAAATTGCAAATACATAATCATGTTGGTAAATTGTTGTTTTCAATTGTACTACCTTCTCCCAAGTTCCATCACATTAATTTCATAATTAAACTCGTGAGAATTGTGAAGGACATGATGCATTTGCTTATGTTGCTAGGAAAAGTGCACCTCTTGCAGACAAGAGTTGTTCATATATTCTGAATGGTTCATATCTAGAACAAATGAGTTAGAACAGAGATGGAATACTTCCCCTAGAAGTTGTGGAGATCTGGAATGAGTCCCTTTGATGTAGTAGTGTAGTTGTTTCCTGTGGTGATAGATCTTCATGGATGTACCTACATAATCACATGAAACTAGCAAACAAGATCAAAAGAACTAGAATATAAACCACAAATCTATGTTAGTGACTAAGGAATCCAACAGTAAAATATATAATTATAACATAACATAGTTTACGGGAAAAGAACCAAATTTTCATTAATAATAGAGAAGAAGTTTACAATCTTTGCCTTAGTGTCGATATGCCCCTTCACATGCCAATGTCTCGTCCCCAAAATATCCAACTTGCTCCTCCTATGCTCACCCTACTGATTTAGGCCAGAATGTCAATGCAACATCATAAATTTTCTCTCTCTCAACCATGGGGTATCAGCCTTCTTTTATAGGCATTATGAGGATAAGAATGGTTGAGTAAAGGGTGGGTGAGGTGGATAGGAGATCCCAAAAGGATGGATCTCGAGTCCATGTGATCCTCAGGTGTAGGGATAATGCCACGAACCCTTCCTTCGAGAAGCTTTGTGAAAACGTCTCTTTTTCACTTTTTACCAAGGGCACTACTTCTACTCCACTATGACAGAGAGGTGATAGGGTAGAATCGCACCTTGAACAAGAGGTAAAGGCGGTGGCACTTCCTACTGTCAAGAGATTGTAGGAATTACTGAAGAAGGTAACACTCCTTAATTTAAGTGCAGAAGTAGTGTTGGATTTTCATATGAAAGATTGAAGTCTGGTCCAGTATTTTCACTTCACAACTTGGGATTTAGGGAAAATAATGATGTTTTGGATCTCATCACATGATGATGAGGAGATTTATGTGTAAAATAATTCCCCCCAAAGCATGAGGCTAGAGGGATAAGATAGGAAAGACCTTTGAAAGAGAAAGTTATCACTTCGAGGCAAGAATTAGCTTGATCGGAGATCATCATTAACCAAGAATATGCAATACATCAATACTTTTGACTCATGAGCAAATATGTCCTCATCATGGCTGCAGAACAAAACAAGGCAGATCCATGAGAGAGATTAACAAACATGGCTACTAGAATACAACGTAGATCCATGTGATAGAGGACTCAAACATGGGACATAGCTACCAAAAATACATTCTATATCTATGTCAAATGAACACAAATTCGAGCACATCCATGAGCATACAAATGTGGATCCATGCTTGGAATTCATACAATATACTGCATCGCAACTTGGGGAGAAAGATATGAGTGCTTTAAACAGATACCTAGGGTCTTCATCTCGTCTTCCACAAAGTATGATTCTATCCATGTGATTACAATGATTTGAAGTCAAACATGGTAGAAACCACTTGATTACTAGTTAATGATGTGAACCGTTAACAAGTGCAAGGGAGATCACCATTGATATCAATGATTCCCAAGGTACCCTAGTACAATATCTTGGGTGTGAATATATGATTTAATGCCGAACACTTAGTCGAGTCTATCAATCAAATGCCAATGATGTGAACCTATGTCGAGAGCGAGAGAATATGTCATTAAGGCATACAGATCTCAAGGTACTAAAATTGTTTCTACGACTAATTCCCAGATGATGAGCTGATGTCAATAGGAATAGTCTCGTCAAAGGAGGGCCATGAACCACTTATACTATGAAACAAGAAATCGACGCAGTTCTCGTTTTTCTCTCTCCTAATTTTAGTAGCTATTTTTACCTCCATTTAAAAAAGGGTTGATACCAGTATCACACATTTTCATTTCAGGGCATTTTTTTGGGCCTTTGAATCATCTTTGTCCTAAAATATTATTAATTTTTATTTTCAAGTGTGTTTTTTAGACATTTAACAAAATAACATCCGTTTAGAAGCAAGTATATTGAAAAACATATACATTTTGCAATTTTTTCTTTAAAATGAGACATTTTTATAGGAAAATTAAGCCTTTTTTATTGACAAAATTCTAACAGATTATGGAAAATAAAGACATTTACAACCATTTTTAATGGATTTTCATATATGTTTTGTATAAAAATTATATTATTTCATACTATAGTCGAAAATGTTATGATTCACATAAATTCAAGAAAAACTATGCCATATATTTGTAAATAACATATTAAAAACATTATATATAGAAATTTTATTTCTAAAATAAAGTCTGAAATTCAAAATAGTATTAATATATCTTATCAAAAAGTTGTCAAATTTAACATTTTATTCAAGACATTAAACTAATAAACAATATCATGGAGGCCAAATTCTTCATTGAAATTGGGATTTTCTGAAGCTTAGATTTCTTGAGGGACATCAATGTCCTCTTCCATTTGGTCTTCTATGTCTGCAAGATGCCCAAAGTGATCATTTCCAAACACCCCTCTCAATGGTGGTTGAGGATATTTAGACATCTTCCCCACAAGTGTTTCACTAAACTCTCCTTTGACTTCTTGCAATTCATCGAAAGAACTTAAATAGAATTAATTCTTTGCTTGATGTAATTGCATGTAGTGGATATTATCAATGGATATGAAATTTCTTCCTTTTTGTAAGGAGCATGATATTGTTGTACCTAATCACTGAAAACAAAAACAAAAATTAAGAAAAATAGCATAAAGAAGCATACTTTAAAAAAAATAATGAATAATAAAAAAAACAAGAAAACTTGAAATATGTTTCCATATGTAATATATCAAATTGTACATGAACCTCCTAATTCCCTAAACCCTCCCTCGTCATTACAGTTAAAAAAAAACTAACCCCCGGAAAATCATTATATTAAACACAATTTAAAAAACAATTACCCTACCTAACTACACCCCAAAAAACATTATATTAAAATTGGCATAGATCCATCCTTCTAAAAGGGGATCTAGAAGCACCTAAAGGGATCAAATCTCTAGAGGCGCAATCCCCTTTTTTAGAGTGGATATGTCAAGGAAGTGTGTCATGCAATGTTTATGTTTTTAGTTTATATATATATATGCATTTCTAAATAATTTAAATTTAATTTGATTCTACATGTTATTTTTAATAAAAAAAATTTAAAGTACACTTGTTAACTCTAGGATGGGCAAGGAAGGAGTTACACATCTCTCCCCTACTAGGTTGTAGAATGGGCCTCTTCAACGCAATTAAGTGATTGCATATTATTTTTACTATAAGATATTTATGAACAATATTATCTTTTGTAATAAAACAAAAAAGAACTGAAAAATTTAATTTTAAATGTTGTAAAGATAGAAAGTTACACTAAAAAGAGAGTGATTACTTAGTATACTATACACTTAAGAATGCAAGGATGTATTTCAATTTTACTCACTTAAAAATAAAAATATCACTTTTTAAATGGAAACAAATCAATATTATTATTTTGTGGTTCAATGATATTACTCAACTTCTCACGGAGGATGAGATTAAATGGTGTTAAATCTTGAACAAAGTATAATATATCATATTAATAAAGATTCGTGGAAAAAAAAATACATGACCATCAACCACATGATTGAGTTTTCAAAATGTGTTTCCTGCCACTAGACATGACCATAAACCACATGATTTCATTGGATGAAGGCTGTTGTCGGGTTAGTTGCATTCATTACTGTAGATTTCCAATAAAATAACAAACAACTAGACTTCTTTTTATTACAGATGGTGAAAATGGGAATGATTTCAAAACTATAGGTGATAATTTGCTTCACTTAAAACAATAGTTATTCGATTCTAATTGTTTTTCTTACTTATCTTTATTTTATTTTTATAACAAGAAAATAACATTGCTACCATAAAAAATATGACACTCTTCAGTTTCACCCATTTACGAACCTTGTTTTCTGATCCATTTTTATTGTCTTAGTTATAGGTGAATAAAACATACAGATATTTATTCTTCCCCGTCCAACAACACCTTACAATTGATGAACCTGCTCTTTATCTGCTGAAAAACATAATAAGACTCAGTGGTAAAGGAAGCCACGTATTTGAGACGTCTCTGTCAATGTTTAGCCATACTTTAAATGATGATATCATTATTAAACCTGATACCCATTATTGAAGCAAAAACAAAAGTGATAAAAGAAATCAAATCTACAAGACACTTGCATCTTCCATTTCTAAAGAATATATTAAATTTGATATGCCCTTATACCTTTCTTCTGACTCTTCAATTGCCCAACTCTTCAATTACCCAAGTATTCAGAGCTCTAAAAATCAGAAATGCATTCGCATTCCTTTTCCTTTGCAACCAATATATACAAATTGACAATAATACAAAACTCCATTGTCGGTGTCTATTGTAACCGTCAAGCAACAACTATCCATGAGAATAGTTTACTGTGCAAGTTGGAGAGATGAGACGACGTAATAGACTGCAATCTTCATGGTGCTGAGTTGAGGGAAATATGGACTAATTCCATTGCAACCATGTTGTATGAGCAATACTATAAAAGTGGGTCTTCGACAATTTCCACCCTGCATAGGCTCCACAATCAAGGCCTGTACACAATAGAAATGAACAGTTGAATTCTTGAGTATAAAAAATATGTGAACTTTAGGTAAGGAAACCCAAACCCTCCCTCTTATTGTCCTCATGTATATCTTTTATTCCAAAAAAGCCCTCCTCCTTCCTCCTCAGCCGTCGTAGGGGAGCGCCGCTCCTTTGGCCACCAAAGAGCCGCTCTTCACTGGCGGCGTGCGATGCATAGGCACTACAACCATCTGGCTGAGAAAAATATGCTAATTTGAACCCGGCTAGCCAAGCAAACAAGATAGGCAAGCAATATAGGGTATTACGGTGAATGCAGGTATGCAGTGGAGGATCCGTATAAGACAAAAGAGACTTAGATATCAAGTGCTAAGACTCCACAGCAACCCACGTATCGCAACTCCAGAAACCTGCAATCTTTAAATACTATCAATTTACTGAATTATATACAAAATTTACTGAAGATCGATACTGAATTATATACAAATTCTGCACCAATTCAACGCTGAATGGAAAGTAACGGTGCATGGGCATACAGGAAAGTCTAAGTATTCAACATGGAGCTGTCTTTTACTGCTGTTTAATTCTTTTTGACAAATGAAAATATGGAATCAAGTCATGTCGACCGACTACAATGAAGAATTTATGAATTTAAAAAGTATCCACTGTAAAAATTGTACAACCAATCAAAATAACATCTGCTGTAGGTCTAGTTGGTGTTTCCTTTGATTCTTGGTCAACCGAATAAATTGAATCGCCTTATGCTGCTTCAACAACTGGTTCAGATACAACTGGTCCAACTCCTTAATAATAAGACAATATCATGTTGCTATATTTGCCTTCAAAGGAATGAAGGGATTTATAGTTATATGGATTGATCACACCTATCGAACCCACTAAAGGGTGAATACAAGTTTCCAGCTCTGAACTAGAAAGCGGAAAGTGGCAACTTTGTGGAAATAAAAACTACCAATCAAAGGAGCTAGTTCCAAAACCAAGGATACGACGACTTCTTTTTTAAGACTCACCTCCATTTATTTGGTTCAGAAATAATCACTCTGAACCTTAACTCATTAACTGAAAGTAGGAACTCAACTACTTTTATAAATACACTGTGAGAAGGTCTTCCACGAACCGACAGTAACTTGGGTGCACTTTGTTTAGACTCACTTACTCTTATAAAGCTGACACTCAAGAGAACATGTTTATTGCATGCTGTAATCCGTCCATAGTGAAACGAAGCATAGATTTAGTAAAAGAAGGGCATATGAATCAAGAGTACTCTTTTACAATTAAAAAAAATGGTCTCTCTAATTTCCATGATGGTAGCTACTTCAAAACTCTCTTTTAAAAAAAATGGTCTCTCTAATTTCCATGATGGTAGCTACTTCAAAACTCTCTTTTCTATGGAACGACATCATAGAATAGAGGGTAACAACTCCATTGAATGGACCTCATATCATCAAAATATGAAACTCCACTATATTTTGTAAAGACTATATTTAATGATTAAAAGTTCACAATTCATCGAAATATGAAACTCCACTATGCTTTGTAAAGCCTATATTTAATAATTAAAAGTTCACAATCATTTACCTACTACAATATTTTTAAAAGTTCACAATGTCATCGACATATGAAACTCCTCTTTGTAAAGACCATATTTAACAATTAAAAGTTCACAATCATTTACGTACCATCCTCCTTATTGTCCTCCTTATTGTCCAAACCGTCCTCCTTATTGTCCTCATGTATATCTTTTATTCCAAAGAAAATCTCCTTCTTCCTCCTCCGCCATCGCAGGGGAGCGCCGCTCCTTTGGCCACCAAAGAGCCGCTCTTTGGTGGCCAAAGGAGCGGTGCTCCCCTGCGACGACGGAGGAGGAAGAAGGAGGTTTTCTTTGGAATAAAAGATATACATGCGATGCATAGGCACTACAACCATCTGGCTGAGAAAAGTATGTTAATTTGAACCCGGCTAGCCAAGCAAACAAGATAGGCAAGCAATATAGGGTATTACGGTGAGTGCAGGTATGTAGTGGCGGATCCGTATAAGACAAAAGAGACTTAGATATCAAGTCCTAAGACAATAAGGAGGATGGTTTGGGTTTCCTTACCTAAAGTTCACATATTTTTTATACTCAAGAATTCAACTATTCATTTCTATTGTGTACAGGCCTTGATTGTGGAGCCTATGCACGGTGGAAATTGTCGAAGACCCACTTTTATAGTATTGCTCATACAACATGGTTGCAATGGAATTAGTCCATATTTCCCTCAACTCAACTCAGTTGAATTCTTGAGTATATATTGAAGAAGCAAATATTAAGGGAGAGGAATGTATACAAAATTTATGATATTACTTTTTAACAATAAAAAAAGACTTATTATTTATTAATGTGTTTAATATTTTTCAATTATATAGTTTACATGTATGTAATTTAGATATTTATACAATAACTTTAAATTTATTGACACATTTTAATTTATACAGTTCTTTTACAATTAGTTGAATAAGTTGTCACACACCTCAAAAATCTATACATATATAAAAAAAAATATTGTTGTAGAGAGGTTAGGGGAAGGGTGTTTTATATGTTTTGATATATTTTTTTAAATGTATTGTTGTAGAGGGGCTAAGGGGGATGGGGGGTTCAAATTTATTTTTAATTTATTTTTAATTATAATGTTGGGTGGGTTAGGGGGTTTAGGAGCGCTAGATGGCATTCAAGTAGGTTAAAAGATTAAAAATTAAAAATTAAAAATAATCAGAACTACAAATCCTCGGAATTTACGTTTTAGATTTTTTTTATTAGTATGATGTTTGTAATTGAAACTCTTAAGAAGATTTTGAATATTTATATGAATCATGTGTTCTTGTATGGTCTAATATATGATTCCATTATGAATCACATCATAATTTCTTTGATTTTATATGGTTAGAGTGGTGAAATTATTTATGAAATATTTTTGTTTGTTTAATGTGCAACTTTCAAAAAACTTCAAATTTATTTTTTGGAGAAAAAAATCGTTTTCCAATTTAGGGGTTGATTTTAAAGTTTTTATAAACAACAGTATGTGATGTTTAGGCATGGCTCTATTTTTAACCCCGAAAAAAAAAAACATGTATACTGGTATCAACACTTTTCTATTGACGGGTGTTTTTGGTGTTTTTTTTGCAAAAATCAACGTTTTTATGCCTAGAGTTCTCGTTCTTAGTATAAAGTTCTCGTTTCATAGTATAAGTGGTTCATGATGAACCCCACATTAATGACATGAAACTCAGAACAAAGTTCTGGAATGTTGTAGATGATGTAACCATAGGACTGACTCAAAAGGTACTGACATAAAAGTTGTTTTGATTGCAGAGGTAAACTTTCAACTTCCCTTTGAACATCGGGTGACATGAAAAAAAGACTTGGCAGCATTGACTTGACGAGGCGGAGCACAATGCAACAATGGACAATGTATTCTTTGAAAGACTCAAAGGAGTGACATGACTCATGAAATTGGATCGACTCAGAGACATGATGATTACCGAGTTAACTAAATGAAATGCAGATAAGTGCCATTTTATTTGCAAAATGAATTGATTCCCCTCCCTTAATTTCCCCGCCATGATCGATGAGTACCTCCTTTAATTTTTATGAGTTCAAATAAGGTAACAAACACTCATTGTCGCTCATCCAGAGACAAGTCCATTCTCATATATTTCACGAACCTAAGAAAGGATGAGTTCGTTCCCAAAAAAGGGTCTCTCATCATTTGATTTTAACGAGTCCAATGAAACTTAACTCGGTATCGTTCATATTTAGAGAGTCTGAATGAAGATGAAATAAGACTCCAAAGGGTCCTTTTTCATAATGAGTCAATTCGATCCAAAAAAGAGATAAACTACCGTCATAAATACAACTCTTCAAGTACTTTTATGAGCGTGAAGAAGACAAGTTCGTTCGACGATCTTTTCACATTTAAGGAGTCCGAAAAGAGTTTAAAGAAGAATCCATTAGTTTTATTTTCATGATGAATGGTTTTTATGAGCCTGAAAAGAATAAAAAAAAGACTCGGAACATTGATACTAGGTTTAAGGAGCATGATCAAAGTGTAAAAATGAACCCTGAGGGAACTTTTCTATTTTTCAGAAGTACAAAAAAGTCAAAAATAAACTTCCACATAGACAATACTGTTCATTTTTATCCCTGCAAAACTTTTAAAAAGGCCATTAGTCTCCCCAAAAAATTTAAATTTGACTTTTATAAACTATATAAAGGGTGTTTTCAATGAAAATAATTTAAAAAACATTAAAATTAATATAAAACCCTAAAAATCCTTTATAAAAACCAACTCATTTACCATTTACCAAAACTTGGAGAGCATTTTGGGAGAATTGGAGTGCATATTTCAGTCGGAGATTGCAGAGCCATCACCAATCCGTTTTCCGAGCCGTCGGATCTAGTTAAGAGCTAGAAGCCCTCTCTTCATTTCCATGGTTTCCATTTTTAATTTTTGTTGAATTTTGGGGGCTTAAGGGAAAACCTAAAGAACACATGTTGGGTACCACTTCTCGCCTTCACGGGAAGAGTGATGCCTAATAAGAACCATGTTTTTTTAGGTTTTCTTAGGTGGTGGCACCACTTTGTTCTAAGGAGATAGGAACAGTGCCAGCCGTGATGCCCCAAAAACATGAGCCCTATTCAAAATAAAAAAATTTGAGAAATTTTAATGGTTGAATATGTTTCTAAATGGCTCATTAATCATTTTTGACAGGTCATTTGGTAAAAAATGGTGATCTGGAAGGAGAGACAACATGATGATGAAAATTCCTGTGTCATAAGAGATGTGAGTTGCATAGCTTCCCTACAAGGTTGTGGCCTCTTAAAATTATTTCATGCTCCTAGCATGATTTCACATGCACGATTACTAGAGTACATCCTATGGATGTGGAATCCAGAACAACATTATTTTGTGGTGGGACCCCATATTGTGACTGTGGAGGTGGAGGATATTTATTTCTTGACAAGATTGTCTAGATGAGGAGCACCTATTTCTCTTATTGGTTCTCGAGGAGGGGACATTACTACATAAGAGATTATTGTTTTCCACTTCTTTCCAGGGACAAAGATGTCAGGTAAGAAGATCCCTATCAAGGTTGTGAGGTATTTACCACTTCAGAACGTCTTATTTACTATGCAAAGGGTGGTTGGGAGCCAAGGGCCGCACCAAGCATATTGGAAACATATGTTGTATTCCTTGGAGCCATGGCACCCATGGTATTCAACTGGGCCGAGGCACCACTACCTGTGTTCAAAGATCAGCCAACGAAATGTCAACAAGGAGAGTTGAAATAGTTTAGGTATGGGACCATCCTAGAATGATTCTTCTTTGAGAGGGTACCTCTCCTGAGGCCCCAGGTGGTATTCACAGAGCCTAGAGCTAGGGACCCCCGCATGCTGCAGCGAGTAGAGATCATGGACCACATAGAAAATGGCGGGGCCAAGGTCAAATTCAAGGCTCCCTTCTTTCGTTGGTTGAGTGATCAGATCTTCATGATTGAGTACTATGCATATGCATGGACTGAATTCTGAGGAGATCCTGATCTACCACTACCACCTAGCGCTCAGTGGGGTGACATCGAAAAGAAGCAATACCCAAGAAATTTTTTATGTTTTTATGTTTTTATGTTTTATGATTTTTATGGATGATAACAAGACCTAATGTTTGCATGCTAGATGTTGGTGATGCATGGCTTGGGGATCCCCCCCAATGGATAGGCGAGCAGGAGCTCATTTTTTCCATAGAGGTGATGATGAGCTCATGAAGCTGGAGGAGAACCTAGATCGACTGAATCTGGATATCATGGATGCTACTATGGATGACCTCCCTAGGAAGTTTTAGAGACATACTATGGGAGTATCAAGCCGCTTCAGTCACTTGCTACGTAGGGTGGCAAGGGCCATTATGTTCTACCACGAGCACCATTAGAGTGGTCTACATGATGTATCCCTAAAATATAGCTAGCTTTAATATTTTTGTATCATTTTGTATGCTTGAAAGCTTGAGTGCTTCAGATGAGGTCTCATGAGCATATTTTTTGTAAAAACACTTTATATATATATATACAAACTCAGTTATGGTGTTTATACGTGCTTCAAATGGATGAATTATATTTACATGAGTTTTACATGTCTTTTACAGTTTATTTTAATTTATGATTATCCATGTTTTAATTTTTAAAAGTTATGAATGCACAATATACCAGTCTAGAATGTAATTTTCCATTGAATCAGCAATCGTGTTATCAGACCTAGGGATATGCCTATAAGTGATGGAATCAAAATACCTTTGTAACACATGCACTCTCCAAAAGAGGTAGAGAAGTGTAGAGTTCCTTATAGTGTAAAGATGATTTAGGTGACAAACCACTAGCTGGGTGTCCATAAATACTACCAAATCATGAATGTCCCGAGATGCAACCTTGGTGAGTAAACCTATCACTTCCCGATACTTGGGGATGTTGTTGGTAGTCAGACCAATACAAACCGCTCCTAAACTCACTAAATACTAAGCGGGGGAATACAACACCCAAGCACTGAGTCAAGGTTCAAGGTATGATGACATGCACCATCAGCGAAACCATAGAAATCCATCCAATTTTCATAACCAAAACATTGTATAAATAGTATGGACATTAAACTCAAAACCATATTGAAAATGAAAAAACACATTGAAAGCCTAATATACATATATACAAGGTACCAGACATAAATTTCTTAAGCATAGTAACTCTTCATGTAGAACCCATTGTGAGGTTGCCTGAAGGGTATCCCATCATAATCTACGAGCTCATAAGCCCCTTTCTCTAAGACCTTACTAACGAAAAAGGGACTGTACCACATGGATTCGACCTTTCCCTTCCCTAGTTTATTATGTCTCTGATCATAAGTTAGGACTAGGTCACCTTCATTGAAGACATGAGGTTGAACAGACTTTTCATATTGTTCCTTGACGCATTTTTTGTGTGCCTTGTTAGCAAAGGCATCATCTCCCCTACTTTCATCAAGGTTGGTTAAGTACAAAAATCTCTCTTCCTCGGGGGAAGTGTTTTTTAGAATTTCTACTATGAGTTTAAGTGACAGGTTTTGACACTCGATAGGGAGGACAACTTCTAATCCATAAACCAATTGAAAGGGTGTGAAACCAGTTGTTGTTTTTACTGAAGTCCTATAAGACCAAAGTGCAGAAAAGAGAGTCAAGTGCCAGTTGGATTTGTGATCTCCAACCATCCTATGCAGTATAGTTTTCAAAAATTTGTTAATGGCCTCGACCTAATCATTAGCCTACGGGTAATACGGAGTTGAGTTTTCATGGCGAAAACCCAACCTAGCACTCAGCTCATCCATCATCTAATTCTAGAAATGATATATGTGGTCAGTGACTATAGCTTGCGGGACTTCAAAACTAGATATCTCATGGTTGGATAAAAAGAGGGAGGAAGTCTTACCATCCTCTACACATGTAGGCATTGCCTTAGCCCATTTTCTGAAATAATCCATGGCTACGATGATGTAGCCATGCCCCCCTACTAAGGTAGGCTTACAATGCATAAAACCAATACCCCACTTGGAAAAGGGCCAACTGCAATGACGGGGTGTAAAGGATCAGGGTGGGTGCACATTTTTGGATAAAAGTGTTGACAAGGTGGGACTTTATTAACCGCTTCATGACAATCTTTAAATATAGAAGGCCAAAAATACCCAACGCAAAGGATTTTCTGGGCTGTAGCCATTCTAGAAAGATGACCACCACATGCTCCATAATGGTAGGCATTCAGAACCTGTTCAGCCTCTTCATGTGTAAGGCATAGTCGAAGTATGGAATGGATACCACGTTGGTACAATGTATCATTCAAAATGAGATAGTACTTTGCGTGGTGACAGATATGACGACAATTTCCATGGGATATATTGGGCTGAAATCTCTGAGACTGGAGATAGATAATCAAATATTTATACCATGGATCAATTGTAATTATCAAGAAAAAAATTCATCTAGGAATGAATTGTTGTGCTTAGTTTCTGTCAAATCATAGGAAACATCACACATCAACTACACAAAAAACAAGGATTTCTTCGAAGTATCCTTTGTGAACTCAAGATCAAATTCCTATAAGATAACAATCCAACAGGAATACTTTCTCCCAAGGACCTGTCAAGTCATAATATAGTACATGGGTTTTTCATTTGCAAGTACAGTTTTGGTACGAAGTAGAATGTAATGATGAAATTTTTGTACAACAATGACCGTATCCAAAGCTAACTTCTCCACACGTGAGTAATGGGTTTCAGAGACAATGAGACTCCTACTCAGGTAATATATCAAGTGTTCTTGGCCATTGGGATTATCCTGCACTAGAATTATTGCAAGGGTAGTAGGGGACACAGCAATGTACAACAAAAATTATTTTGAATAATCTGGGAGGTGTATCATGGGTGAATGGGTCAGAGCATGTTTTGATTATCAAAATCTCATTGGGCCTAGTCATCCCAGAAGAACGGAGTGTCCTTCTTCAGGAGATGCATATAACCGTGTGTTTTCTCTGCGAAGTTGCACATGAAACATTGAAGAAATTTTTCCTTCCCTTGAAAAATTTGGAGCTCAGTAATGTTTGTCGAGGCGGGTAAGGCAAGGATAGCAGCAATTTTTAGAGGATCAATCCAAATGCCATCTTTGGAAACCACTAAGCCAAGAAGGCATCCAGTGTCAACACAAAAGACAAATTTGTGTGGATTCAGCCATATATTATAATGACAACACCTAAGGAAAATGTCTCTAAGGTTCCCTATATGGTCTTCTCGTTGTTGCGAATGAGCAGGGAAATCGTCAAGGTATGGCTCCATGATGTGCTTGATATCATGAAAGGCATAGGACATGGCTCGTTGGAATGTATCTCTGACGTTCTTTAGGAAAAAAGGTAACTTCTGATACGCTAAGGTTCCCCATGGGAAAATGAATGCCATTTTATGCTGATCAGTGGGAAAAATATCTATCTGATTGTAGCCAGAAAATCCATCCATAAAAGAAAATATGATGCTCCTAGCACAGTTTTCGATGATTTGATCGATATGTGGAGTAGGGAAATTTTCCTTAGGACAAGCCTTATTTAAGTCTCGAAAATCGATATAGACTCTAATAGTTCCCTACTTTTTAATCACAGGGGCAATATTAGATACCCATTCAGTTATGGGTATGGGATAAATAAACCCCACCTTCAGAAGTTTTTCCAATTCAGCTTCAATAGCCACAATCTTCCTAGGATAGACTTGACGTAATTTTTGTAGAACAAGTTTTGTCGTGGGATAGGTTCTAATATCATGTACAACAATTAACAGATCGATCCCAGGCATCTCCTCATACATCCAAAAAGAAATATCACAGAATTCTTTGAAAAGAGATTTATAACTTTCAATTTCATCTGTCGAGCAGTTCTGGTCTACATGGACATGCTCAATAGTTCCAGGCTTGACTGATATGTCAATTAAGGTTGTCTTAGTGATGTTGCAAATATTTCCTTCGAAATATGTGTCTTGCAACAATACAGGCATTTGCGTATTGGTGACAATATTAGTACTAATAAGATATACGAGGTCAAAATCCACCGAACTAGCATTAGGAAGAAAAGAAGAACTGTGATGTTGATCTTCCCATACAGGTTCGTCCATACTCATGATCTCTATGATGGACTCGTCTGAAGGAAATTTTTGGGAGAGATAGTTTAGAGTAGGGAGGGATAGTTCTAGCCAGTAGGGAAGGTGGTAAGGATCTAAAGCCAGTAGATGAAGACCATCATAATGGACATTAGAAGAAAATTGCACAGCATCGTAAAGTGCTTCATAAGGGCCAAGAGAGGATGACTCAACAACTTCTTTTCCTTTGGGACTATAACCAATCATGGAAATCATGTTCACGGTCACTACTTATGTACTAGGAGGGGGCGAAGGAAACACTCCCTTAAGGGTTGAATCCTTCAGCATACCTACCCTAATCGATTAATAAGGAGGAGGGGGCTGACCTAGCATAGGGATTTTATTCACGATGGGAGTAGTAACCTATGGTGAACAAAATTCAAGTTGATAGATAGTTACAATATTCCCCAAATAAGGAAATTGGAGAGTTCAAAAGACTTTCAAAGCAACATCATTCATAGCATAGAACCAGTTTCTCCCCAATAGAATATTGTAATCCAACGAGGCATCGACTACTTCCACCTGAATGGAAACAGTCTTTCCCCCAATATCGACTGAAAGGGTTGCTAATGGACCATGAGGATGGAAACCTCATCCATAAAAATATTTAAGGTCATAGGTGACTTTGTAAGTTCAAGAGAATCAATGGCTCTCCAACAGGATATAGAAAAAAATGAGGTTGAAGCTCCCTCATCCAGAACGGTCCGATGGACCTTTATCCCAACTACTATAGAGGCAATTTGCAATGCAAGTTGGTGAGGTAATCTAGATTTACATTTATCCACATTGAAATGGATTAGTTTGGTGTTATATGGGTCTAATCTCCCCAAATCTGTTAAAATGTTTTTACGCTGCATTAGACAATTTTGGAGTACCGCTAGGGTAGACATTGCACAGGGTTCCTGAGCCAAATCTTCAACCACATTGTAAAACTGAGCAACTCAGGAATTGGGATTAAAAACATCCTTCCTGAGGGTAGCCTTGGGCAGTCATAAAATCAAATCAATATTAGGTTTCTCGATGATGAGAGGGCTGTTAGACGAAGATGGAGGAGAACAAGGAACTTTCTTGGAAGAAGGATTTTCGTCCTTCTTCTCTATTAGCTTGTCGTAAGAATGACTACGAGTAATTAAATTGATGGCATCTGAGGACATCATTATGATTTCTTCTATATAACTAGAGGTCCCTTTATTAGACAAGCGATATATCAATTGTTGATGAGACATGAAGGGATTGGTTAGCACCTCTGGGGTGGGGTTACTTTTTAGAAATTTACTAATCTCTTCATGACGAGGGAACTCCTTCGTGAAGTGATCACCACCACATAAAAAGAAAGGGTACTTGGAATTTCTCTTCCCTTTATTATCATTATTTGTGGCTGTAGCCTTGGGATTCTCCTCTTGGTTTCCAGGTTTTTTTATTTTTTCTTTTACCTTTTTTCTTATTGTTGGGTGTTTGCATACTTTGGATAGCATTTACCTCGGCGGAAACCGTAGCAGTTGAAGGAGTAATAGCAGAAACATTTGGTTGCTTGGCATGTTTGGTTGCTAATGAGGGATAGATTCAACCAACAAACCCATCAACAAGAGTCTCTGTGGGTGGCTTAGTAGGGTTCATTCTAGGACGAGGAGCTTGAGGGATTAGGTCATATAGAGTTCATGATTGGGAATATACCAAGTCTAGATAGTGAGCGTGACTGATAACCTGCTCTTCAGTAGCAACACCACCCATAGCCACATCTAGAGAAATGGGAGGAAAAAAGGATTTCATGAACCAATCATGTAAAAGTTGGTCCAATATGGGATCTTTAATAAGTCATCTCCGCCTTCTCCACTCATGGATATGGTCCGATATGTGCATGGAGGTATTTTGACAGAGTGAGGTCAAAAGGTCTGTATCTGTTTCATAATGTATAGGTAGATGAAGGTGTGTGAGAAAAATGGTTGCCAATGAGATAAAATCCATAAGCGAATGTTGTGGAAGTTCAATATACCACTTTGCGGTCGTACCGGTCAAAGTGCACTGAAAGAGTCTCAAACGAATAGAGTCAGCCATCAAGGAGTTGGAAGAACACCATAGATGGAACGTCATGACATGATTTTTGGGATCATCTCCATGCTTCCCATCAAACTTTGGAATGTATTGTGGTATATTGAATGGAATAGTAGGCCATGAAGGGTTGTTATGAATGGGATCATTAATCAACTTGGAAAAATTGGGCAAGTCCAAAGTTGTTAGGAATGTAAGTTTTCAATTAGGTTCGACGTACTGGTAGTATTGATAAGGAATATGCACATCAGTAGGACCATAGGTTGATTGATACACATGCTATTGGGATGGTATATGGGTGGATGATCCTCCCAAAGATCTTCCTGAAGGGGATGGAAGTCCTAGAGGAGGGCCACCTGGAGGTGGCGGGCCTCCAAGTTGTGGGCCTCTGGGTGGTGGTGGACCTCGAGGTGGTGGTCCCCCAGGTGGTGGTCCCATAGAAGGTGGACCCCCAGGTAGTGGACCTCCAAAAGGTGGGCCTCCAGGTGGTGGTCCTCCTGAAGGTGGGCCTCTAGGTGGTGTGCCTCTGGGTGGTGGTCATCCCGATGGCGGTCCTCCATAAGCTAGACCTCCGCTAGGTGGGCCTCCACCAAGTGGGCCTCTACTTGGTGGCCCTCCATACGGTGGCCGTCTAGAACCTATGGTAGTATGAATAGGAATTCCTTCCATTACTGACATGTAGGACCAATTAGGTTTCCCCCATGACATAAACATGTTTCCAGGGTAAGGGATTCTAGGATACATAGTTCTTATAGATATAGGTTGATAGTTCATATTTCCTACAGGTAGCTGATTCCCTGGGTAACCATAACCCCAAGAAGGTTGGTTGACTACAGGTTGTGCCGCTAAGGGTTGGACTGAACTCGATGAAGGGTTTACCATATTGGTGTGGGTGGGAGGAACAACCATTGCATGTTTTCCTACAGCATAAGTCTATCTAGTACTAGTAGAAAATGCACTAACATTTAACATAAATTGCATCGGGGGTTTACCCCTAGCATTGGAATGTACTGACACCATTTGAGCTGAGGATTGCCCCCCAGTAATAGAGGGTATGGGAGGACTAGAAAAATACCTAGGATTTAAAACTGTAGGGTTGGAGGTTTGACCTGGATTAGGAGAATTCACACCATGAGGTGGAATATCATCAATAGGAGTCAAAGCTTCAGCAAGTGTACGATATCCAGAAGACCAAGGATTTGAAAGAAGGGGTAAAAGAGCCGACATATGTTCTTTGTGAGATACGAGTGAGGGAATAATTATTTACACTCTCCCTTGAAAATTGCGAGCGCAATCAAGAGAATATTGGATCCATCTATGCTAATCATCACCTGGTGAAGGATTATTGCAAGAAGGCCTAGTAACCCCAAATTTGAAATGGTCTTGACCCATAGAAGTTCTCCAAAAAGGAGCATTAGGGCCATATTTAGTTTCAACAGGTCTAGTACAACCTTCCCTCGGGGAATGAAAGAAAGTGTTAGCCATAGGAGGTTGTTGGACCAAGGGATTAACGTAGACAGTGAATTGTTCTCTACTTTCCACAACTGTGCTTCATTCCACATGGGAGTCAATTGCAACTCCTTGATCTGTGGCTTCCATTGGGCTCTCCCCTGTGATAGGTGGAAAGTCGGGTGGTAAGCCTTGGTTTCTTCCTTATTGTCTCAACTAAAACTCAGTTATATTGTATGGTCTCTAAACCTAACCTAGGGTTTAAAAACTAGTAAATCACACAAAACTTCTCCTACACAAACTGTAGGACACAAGCAAACTTAAATAACAAGAGGGGTTGATATAAGCAGTTCCTCACCAATATTGTGAAGTTTTTGTAACTTGCTATAAACCGCAGGGTCCAACAGTAAAACACGGCGAGGAGAATCAATTGTCCCTCAACTAAATACCCGACTACTCGGACGACATGTGCATAGTAATATCCTCGAGTGTTGTTCTCAATGTATTGCACCAACAAGATGGCCAAAAGGGATTTTCTCAGATGGTATAAGGAATCCTAGAAGGGCCTCTCGATATACACAAGGTATGTGGGAGTTCAAATCCGTAGTAGTGTTGTCTAATGCACAAGTGTTCATAAGGGGCCTTTTGATATACAATCGAGTACGTGAAGTACCTTTCGATATACCTCAAGGGTACGTAAAAGGTCGTTCTATATACCGACGGTACATGGAAGAACCGTGCAGGTCCCGGCTTGTAGTGCAGCAAATAAATGATAGCTCCTACGTTTTACGACACCAGAACATGTCTCTAACCTATCACTCAAGTTACTAATATTTTTAACCTATAGCTACCATTAATTGTAAGTTGAAAAGTTAGGTGAATGCATGGAGTTATGACAGAAAATTAAAACCATGCAATTATTTTTCACTTTACCATTCAAAGCATGCCTACTTACAGGAAGGAGAGAGTATTTTGTTTTCAATTTTGTTTCAAAACCAAAACTTTACTGAACAATCTAACTAAACAGAACTTTCCGAGAATACAAATAAGCAACACACTTCCAATCTGATCTTTGAAAGCAAGCAAATAGGGTGAGATCTCTTTTCCTAAAAAGAAAGACAAAAAACACTCAAAGGCATACTAAATATTTTTTCATTTTTTCTTCAACAAATGGAAAGATCTAACTTAAAACTATGATATATTTTTATTTTGATGAGACAAGAGTGTAAAAATAAAGAGTAAAAATGGAGATATGAAAGCTTATGTGGCTAGTCAGAGATCCAATAATTTGTCTTCAAACAAAATTATAACCAAATCTCAACAAAAAAAAATTCTTTTTCAAAAAGAAAAAAGAACTATTTCGTAAACTTTAACAAAAAATGAAAGCAAAAACCACCAAGCAAGTCTTCCTTTTCAGTCTTATCAAACAACAAGAAGAGATCTAACTAAGCAAATCTTCCTAGCACTCCTTTTGAAAAATGAAAACTGTGCATACAAGCAATCAAACTGACGAGTGTAATCTAGTTTTTGATTTCAACAAAACAAGCATTTACCACATCCAAATTTTGAATCTAACTGCTTAGATCTCTATAAAGAAACCCAAAAAATTTAGAATTGAAAGCAAAAACAAACCAAAATTTGGAATGACAAGTCTTAAAAGGGCCTACCTGGCACCTCTTCTCAAGGGTTGGTGACAGATCAGTTCTGGCTCATCATCGCTTCCTGATAACTGAACACAGATGGTGGCACCACTTACTGATAACTGAACATAGTCGATGGAACCGCTTATTTCCCACTGTGCATGCGCGGTGTGCTGTAGAAGTCAAACAACAAAAGAATGGAAAAAAAAGCAAAGTTAGCTACTATAATAATGGCATAAAAATAATGAATTGATAGGAATATGAAGTATAGAAGGTAAGAATGACTCATATCTGAACAGATCTGATAATACCAAACAAATATCTTAGTAGATTAGCTAGTAGATCTGATAAATTTAAACAAGATCTCAATAGATCAGCTAGTAGATCTGAGCAATGAAAGACTGGAGCTTGGATTTCAGACAAGAGTTTGAATACCAAGGAAGATCATATGTACTGAAATATGTTCCCCAGCAGAGTCACCAAATTTATTGCTAGGAAAATGCACCTCTTGCGGACAAGAGTTGTTCCTCTAGTCTGAATGGTTTAGATCTAGAACAAATGAGTTGCAACGGAGATGGAATACTTACCCTAGAATTTGTGGAGATCTGGAATGAGTCCCTTTGATGTAGTGGTGTAGTTGTTTCCTATGGTGATATCTCTTCATGGATGTACTTGCATAATCACATGAAACCAGCAAACAAGATCAAAAGCACTAGAATATAAACCACAATTATATGTCAGTGACCAAGGAATCCAACAGTAAAATACATGATTATAATGCAACATACTTTACGGGAAAGGAATAAACTTTGCATTAATAATAGAGAAGAAGTTTACAACCTTTTCCTTAGTGTCAATATGCTCCTTCACATTCCAATGTCTCCTCCCCAAAATCTCCAACTTGCTCCTCCTATGCTCACCCTACTGAATTAGGTCAGAATGTCAATGCAACAACATAACTTTTCTCTCTCTCAACCATGGGGTATGAGCCTACTTTTATAGGCCTTGGGAGGATAAGAATGGTTGAGTAAATGGTGGGTGAGGTGGATCTAGGAGATCCCAAAAGGATGGATCTCAAGTCTAGGTGGTCCTCAGGTGTAGGGATAAGGGTGCAAGGAATTCTTCCTTCAAGAAGCTTCATGGAAATGTTTCTTTTTCACTTTTTATCGAGGGCACCGCTTCTACTCCACTATGATAGAGCAGTGACATGGTAGAACCACACCTTGAACAAGAGTTAAAGGCAGTGGAACTTCCTACTGTCAAGAGACTGTAGGCATTACTAAAGAAGGTAATGCTCCTTGATTTAAGGGCATAAGCGGTGTTGGATTTTCATATGCAAGATTGAAGTCTGGGCCAGTATTTTCACTTCACAACTTGGAATTTAGGGAAAATAGTGATGTTTGGGACCTCATCACATGATGATGACGAGATTTATGTGTAACAACTTACCGAACTTAAAAACATGCAAACTACTTATCTTATTCGATACATATGGATGATGCAAAATATCTAACATAATCTAGTCAACAAATTCAATGAAACCACTCAAATAAATAGAATCTAATAAAGCTAAAGTATATGTATATGATTTTTATCCATAGATATAATCTGTAGGTTAGAGGAAAAACCTGATTAATATGTTTTTAAATTTTATTGAGTTATTGTTTTAGATGGGGGTTTTGAATAAAATATTTCCCTTTCACTCAATTTATCATTATTTCATGATCCCATTGACCAACAGGTATTCGATTCACAAGTTTAAAGTCTATTCCAAAGCATGGACTAAAGATTTGTATTACATCACATTGCGACTATTTGAGAAATTGAGCTTAAAGGACAAAGAAGATTCCTTGCCATCTAGATTATGAAGTAAGATTCTTACTCCAGAGACCAAACTTTGATTTGGCTCCATCAAAATTGATTCTCCAAATGAGTTCATAGTTTCAATAGGGATGATATGAAAATAATGTTTTTTCCTAAAAAAAAATCATATTTATATTTTTTGTGAGAAAGATAAATACAATCTTTATAGGGTCAAGATTTAAAAGTACCCTGCAGGATTATCATTTTCAAGTACCATACATTTTCATCATCTCAAAATTGACTTCAAAAGTGGGCCTCCATCTACATACTATCCAAAATAAGTTCAAAAATTTTCTCTATTTGAGAAATTGATAAATAGAGTTTGGTTCATAGTGCTTTAAGAGTTGATTGTAGGGTTTATAAAAATTAGCTTGAGTTTTAGAACAAAGTGCTTTCATATCTAGTTTTATCAATTTGCATTATTTAAATTTGCAGATTTCCCCCCAAAAAATTGTCCAATCAATTTCAAGCATCGGATGGAGAATCTTCTTTGTTAAACACTGATTGTTTATGATACCTTATCACCATTTTTCTGTAAATGCGGTGGCATTAGAATCTAAATCGTGTGCACGTCCTAGGTGTGTACCAGAGTAATTATTTTCACATATGACTATTTTTTTAAGATTTGAAAGAGCATATAAATCAGCCAACCTATAATGCAAAACCCAAAATATAATGGGTATAACTTTACCTCAAGAATGCACCTCAGCTTGATTGTTCCAGAGATTTGTTCAATAGCTTAGCTTGATGTGTGACTACAAATTTTATTGTTCACGGTTTTGATTTGTAAGATGGTCTACCAAAGATCTTGGTGCAGTCATCTCCATTGTTGATTTCACCTCACATACCTACAACGACAGGTTGAATAAGGGCATAATAAACCATATAACTACTTGAGATGGCTTGAAATAGGTTCGTGCAAAACCCAAATTTGTTCCCTCCCTCATAAGATTAGTTTCCAATTAAGAAAATAGTAACTTAAAAAAAAACACAAATAAAATCAATATAATATACATATTTGAAACAAATGCTATTTTGTCTTTAAAAATTGTCTTTAACATTCCTTAAAAAAAATAAGAAAACAATCTAAATTAAAATTTGAGAGGAAATGTCAATTCTGTCTTAAGCATTTCCAATTTGTAGTATTGTCTTATCAAGGTATGCATTTCCAATACAAATAAGATGTTATTTATGTTAAATCTATGACATGGTTGTACCTTTAGACCAATATTTTCAAAATTGGGTATACCCTTAGGAGGTTGTTGTTCCCATGGTTTAAAAAAATTGCATTGGTTATACTTTGGGGAAGTTGCTCTTATCATGGTTTAGAAAAAGAGTTGTGAAACCCATTAAAAAAAATTGAATATAGATTACCTAGGACAAAAATGTGGCTATGCATGCCACACAACTAAAATTGAAAGGTTAAAGCAACTCTTATGTGAACTTATGGTAAACCGATTTTCTCCTATTTGCATACCTGCAAGTAGAAAAATAATGTGATGAGCTTGAGGTGAATGATGAAAAATGAAGACTTTAGTAAACTTTGAGGGCAAGAAGAAAATGTGTACAAAAGAACATTGAGCTGGCCGCACGACTAATCCATTCTAGTTAAAAAATTAGGGGGCGGTTGTGGTATATATCATTCTGCTATATCTTCCGAGTTTATTGGTATATTTACATCGCTCTCCATTCCTTAGAAACTTTGCAGCAGAAAGCTAGTCAAATGTGGACCGGTATGGACAAAAGGGTTTACAACCCTCTCAATGAAAATATTTGATATCGGAAAAAAAGAGATCACGATGAATGCGAACAACAATGCCTAATAGGAAGTGTTACCTGAAACAACAAATTTTGTAAAATATAGATTAAACAAAGTATACGTTTGAAGGATACAATATGTACTAATATTTAAATAAATATATACATTCATAATCATGGGATGGTAAAGATAGTCTAGAATGTTCCAACCAAGGAGGTACTGGTAGAGTTTAGAACAATAAAGAATATTTAATTTTGTAAACTAATTAAAAAAAATAATGAGGTAAATTATTGCTATCAAAACAAAATTAAGAGAGATTACATTAATAGTCCCAGGAGTGTAGTCTGCATAAAATTAAATTCAAGTGATCTTTATATTAATTCTTAAAATGACAAATGTTATGTTACAAATGATATGTGATGTTACAAAAAGATACAAATAATTTTGCTTTTTTTATTAGTTACATGGTTGTTTGTTTCTTCAATTTCATTCAAGTAAAATTAAAAAAAATACAAATCCATTTGATTTTTATTATTTACTTGTCTACCTAGAGTAAAAAGATGACTATCTGCATCAAAATTTTTAATCGAGATGTTTATCTTATACAAATATAAAATTCAATGCTATTTTTCTTATGAGTGACTTGGCCACATGCATTAGATTTTCTTCAATATCATTCAAATAAAATTTATAAACCATATTTAAAACTAACTTTATGAGGATAGTCTTTTGCATTATTTTCACAAAATTGAAATTTTATAAAAAAAATTCCAATACCACTTTTATGACTAAAATACACAAGTTAAAAACAATGAGGTGTTATCCCCCAAATAATTCAAATATGACTCAAAGATCTACTTTCAACTCCAACATTTATGTATATATCAGCCAACATCTTAAGCTCTTGTACCTTGCAACGCATCAAATGGTGGAGGATCCCCTTTACACATACAAATCAATGAGTTGATAATGGGGAGGTGAAGGAAGTTCAAGGGTGACTTTTATAAGGCATCAACTACCTTTACACATACAAATCAATGAGTAAATAATGGCCAAGTGGAGGTAAGTTCAGGGGTGACTTCATCTCAAAGAAATCTATATCCAATTGAAATTCAACGTACTAATATATCTTGCTTGAATTCAAGAAGGGTTGGTTAAGAACAGGGAAGAACCATTGACAAACAAGGAATAACCATTGACATATGTCGTTCAACGGATATGTTGAACTCTTCATCTGTGTGAAGAAAGACTGCTATAACTACGAATGCTTTCCTGCACCAAAAATTATACTGCTGGAACATAATCATAGTCTCAAAAAATCAATGCAACAACCTCAACGATACATAGGAATTAAAACAACAGAGAAGCAATACCGTGAGCGAAGGCGGTGCGATGAGCTCAATATTTTAAAACAATTCCCATTAAGAGCCTTGAAAATAAGCCATGTAGTACAATATATTTCATCATGGCAGATGAGCACAAACCTGGTCATTTCATGCCACAAGGAAGTTCAGAAGTTCAGGTGCAGCTTTCCCACGTCTATAAATTAGTCAATGTCTATAAATTCACCACTGAGGCGTCACTCCTTCTTATTCTCTAATTTCTGGTAGCAAGCAATTTCACTTTCAGAATTGATCTACTCTTTCTCCATTATAGAGAAGTAATTCGGTTATAATTTCACTCATCTTTCTGTCAACTAACTGTTAGTTAAGGGAGAAAAAAACGGTGAGTTCAGGAATAGAAAATAAAAGGAAAAAGCAGTAAGTTCAGAGAGGGAAAAGCAGTGAGTTCAGGGTCGGAAAAGCAAAGTCAAGGACAGAAAACCACGTCATTTCAGGGAAAAGAAGGTGATTTCAGGAATGGAAAAGCGAAGCCTGTTAGTTCAGGGACATAAAATCAATGATTTCAGTGATGGAAAAGTAGTGATTTCTGGGACTGAAAAGCAAAGTCTGTTAATCAAGGAGAGAAAAGGAATGGAAAATCAATTTACTACATCTACAAAGGGTTGGAAAGAGCGCTTGTTCCGTACATTGAAGAGAAAAGCAGTTGGTTCAAAGAGGAAAGAAAAAGAAAAACTAATCAGTTTAGAAAGGGAGACTCAATTTGTCTAATCCATTGAAGGAAGCCGAAGTGGAGAAGTCTATATATATCTTACATACTTTCACAATAGTCTAGATATCTCAATATTACCTACTTTAAGAACATTTTCCTCCTGGTCATCTTAATCCTCTATTTGCGCTTCATACATGTATGTGTGTCTGTCTAGTCTATATATGAGTCTTGAAGCTGTGTGTATGAATCCTGAGTTGAGTCTGTATGTGATAGAAGAGGAGGGCCGAGTGAATTGTACTAGAGGTGAATTGGCTGCACCGGATGTGAATCGGTTTTAAAACTCTACCCTGCTCTGCTCTAAAAGGACCTCAGCTTGATGCGATTGAGCTTCCTTCAAAACAATAAAGATCTGTAACTGTATGTATCACTGGCTTCTTCTTCTTTCAATTCATGTACTAACTCATTCGCATTTCATGTGTTTATATGGAAGATATAAAACCCTAGAGGGAACCAAGGGAACCACACAAAACCCTAGATAATAATTTCCCTTTATATCACTTTGCCGCCTCTATCCATATGACTTTGCCATCACTCTGCCGCCTCTAATTTTTTCAAGAGTAGTATGCGAACTTGTGATTTCAAACTCTATGCAAATATGTGATCTCCATTAGTAATTTATTCATTTAGAAACTTGCTTGTTTCTCCTCATGTAATTCCCCATCTTCAAAAATCCTACCGCCTTCATTTCCTCGGTATATCCTCTGCAACCTCTATCCTATGTATATATTTAAGAGCATAGTTTAGGTAATATGCGAACTTGTGATCTCCAATTCTTCAAAACCTGAGATTCTTCTTAATGCCGATGGATTTTTCTTGAAGAGAATAGTTTTTTAAGTATTTCTTTGAACTCTTCTTTTACATCTCTATTGAAATTGCACCGGGTGGCTGCAATATGTCGCCCATATCCTCACATTGGATAGCCAACCGTGCATGAAATGGCACATGCATATTTACAAACATCCACAATTTCCTTTAAAAAATCCATTATTCATCGGTTCTTTTCCAAGCACGCACAACCCCTGAAGAGCGATGAGTTAATCTTTAACCATTATTATGGTATTATAGGCATTATTGGTAAAAAAAAATTATAGTTATGAATAGTTTACGTATGCAGTTTAACTTTCAAATATGGAATTCCAAATTTTTTTATTTATATATTTTATTATTAACTTTTAAAATAATAAATATTATAGATATTTACTTTTAAATATATCTTTTATTCTTGCGTGTTTATGTTAGTGTATTTTTCAAATTTTATATTATTATAACCAAATATTATATTTAATTAGTATATCATAATAAATTTGTTTTATGTTTGAAATGGTATAGTATAGATCAATATTTCTTTCCTAACCCATTACTAATTAACAAAACACATTAATAGTACCTCTGAAATTTACAAATATAACAAAAGATTAATAATTACCATTTTAGATGGTGTTAAAATGTGTGTCTATTAGTTGAAAGGCCTAATGGTGTTTAAATTTGCATCTAAGTTTATAAGAATATGCATCAATTTATTGAGGTTGAATCTTTTTTTTGTCATATCATATCATGTATGTGAAGAAGAAGGGGAGGAGGAGGAGGAGGAGGAGATGAAGGAGAAGGAAGTGGTGGAGTGGGAGGCA
>LPNX010814751.1:280327-374664 GCA_001517045.1 Pseudotsuga menziesii | reverse complement strand
GGACAAGGGGTGGGATGAGGAGGAGGAGGGCAATGTTGCAACCCCAAAATTATCCAATATTCTCTATCTTTCTCCAAGATTCTATAGAGATGTTGCAAGCCCAAACTTCACACCCATACAAGAGAAAAAGAGTTCCAAGAGTCTCAAAGAGGAGTTTTTGTTAATCCCACGTCACAAGGTTTGTTGATTTAAAATTATTTTCAAGACAAAAACAATATTTCCACCCTCCATTCATTATTTTCTTGATGTTGTAGTTCCAATTGAGCCTGTGATTGGTATCAATTCCAAGATATTTGTATGAAGTCACTTCCTCCAAGTTTTTATTCTCATACAAACAATTAGTGTAAGTACCTTGTTGGATTTGATTATCGTAACTTTTTTTGTCGGTGTTGAGAATCATACCCATACTAGAGAAAAAATCCTTGAGAATTATTAATTGCTTATCAATATCATAGTGACACCTTGCCAGAAGAACACTATTTTAGGATTTTTTCTTGGTAACCTTCAATGTCCTTAGCTTTCCCATTGGTGAGGTGCTTAATCCCAAAATTTATGTCTTATAAAGAAAAAATTTCCTCCTCCATAAAGAGGGGTTGAATGTTTTCCTCAACAATAAGGGATTCATAAAGATTCTTAAGATAGGAATTTAAGACCTTCAAAACAATCATTTTTTTTTCTTTAGTTTGCGAGTTAGAATTTTCCTCCATAATTTATTATGATCCATCTTAGAGAGTTGTAAAAGTTTCTCCTACTTATTATTTATATAATACCCTTTTCTTCTTTCAATGATGCCTTTGCACTATTTATCTTGATAACTTTTAGGGGCTCACAAACAACTTATTTAATTTCTCTTCTTGCAATTTTACACTCTTTGTCTTACCAAGTGTTGATCATTACGGTAGAGAAATAATGGTAGAGGTATTCTATATCACTAATACATTTGGGCGTATTTTTCGATGAAATATTTCCACGTTTTGAACACTCGTGGATTAATACTTCATTTTTTTTATCATGGCAGAAAAACCGTGGAAATATCAATGTTGTTTAATTTTCGACAAACTTTTGTATTTGTATCGATGATATATGGCTATATTTGCACACCCGCCAAACCAATGCCATCTTTCAATGACTCTTGGCTGTTTACGGGCAGGTTAACTCATGAATTTTCATCCACATATAAATTATAATAAGATCTGGCTATTTGCATAACGGAGTAAACATGTTCTAGGTGAGAAGTGAATTCTAGCCCTCCCTCGGTTCATATTCAAGCCAACAAGCATGAACTAGCTAGCACTGAACATCAAAGCAAAAGATTGCTTTTATATTATGTTCGATCATAGAGAGAAATCCTGAAATGGAAACCCTCAATAATAATAAAACAGATTTGATTTTTTTCCCTGACTGTTGCATCTTTTTTCTTGGGTCTAGTTCTAACTGGCTATGTGTGGTATAATATTTTATGTATATGACAGAAGCCGCCTATACCCCTACCTTATGCCATCCATGTGCCCTTATATTTTGCATAGAGACATTTACACTTGTTCATATATGATGTCTCCATGGATAAATAGTAATTTCCATGAAACTGACTACCTCATTGCAGCTATCTTTGCTACTGCAACCTAGTTACCTATATGATGTAAGCATAGATAAGTTTATCTTTTATATTGTCAGTTTATAGCTCCTTTGCAGGAGAATGCCAAGCTGTATAACTTAGCACATTTACTATAGTTGTGATAAGGTTCTTGGTGATTGATTGAGCATGGATTGAGCCTAGATTTCTTTATCAACCATATCCAAAACTAGAGAGATCATTCATACTCTATAGAAATCATCTGGCCATAAATTCATAAAAGGTAAGCATGCATCTTTTTTTTGGGGATACAAACTAACATTGAGGCTCAAAATAACAATTGTATTCTCCAATTTACAAATATAAGAAAATATTAATGATTACCATTTTGGATCGTGTTAAAATGTGTGTCTATTAGTTGAAAGCCCTAATGGTGTTTAAATTTGCCACTAATTTTATAAGAATATGCATCAATTTATTGAGGTTGAATCCTTTTTTTTCATATCATATCATGTATGTGAAGAAGAAGAGAAGGAGGAGGAGGAGGAGATGACGAAGGAGAAGGCATAGGTGGAGTGGGAGGCATAAGCAAAGGGAGAGTAGGAGGAGGAGGAGGGGGGGGAGGGAGAGCTAGGGGGTGATGTGTAGGTGGAGTAGGTGAAGGGTCAAGAAAGGGTAGAGGGACAAGGGGAGATGAGGGGGAGGTAGGAGGAGGAGAAGGGGATAGGGGAAGGGGAGACAAAGGAGGGGGAGGGGGAGGGGGAGTGGATGCGGATGGGGAGTAGGGTGGAAATGGAGTGGGAGGTGGAGATGGGGTAGGGGGTAAATGGAGAGGGAGGAGGAGTGAGGGAGATGTAGAGGAAAAGGTAGAGAAGGGGGATGAGGGAGAGGCATAGGGAGAGGGAGGAGGAGGTAGAGGAAGAGGAGGGGGTGAGGTGGAGGGAGGGGAGAGGGAGAGGTGAGGTGGAAAGGGAATGGGAGGTGGAGGGTTTAGAGGAGGTGAATAAAAAGGGGGGAATGGAAGTGGGAGGAGGAAGAGGTAGAGGCAAAAGAAGAGGGGGAAGTGGAGGGAGAGGGGGAGGAGAAGGAGGAGGGGGATGCTGGAAGGTGGGAGGAGTAGGATGAGTAGGGGGAGCATACAAGAGGGGGCCATGAGGGAGGGGAAGAGTAGGAGGAGGAAGAGGAGGAGGAAGAGAGGGTAGGGGAAGGGGGATGCAGGTGAATGAGCGAGGGAAAGGGAGGTAGTGGAGGAGGAGGGGACAGGGATGATGAGAGGAGTTAGAGAGGTGGAGAAGCATGGGAGGAGGGGGAGGGATGTCGAAGCATATGGGGAGGATGGAGGATGGAGCAAAGTGGAGGGGGAGGATGGAAGGCAAAGGAGAAATAGGAGGATGAGGATGAGGAGGAGGAATGGGAATGGGAGGGAAAGGGTAGCAGGAGGGGGAGTGGAGGAGGAATAGAAGTAAAAGAAAGAAGTGGAGTAGGAGGAAAAGTAGGGGGACTGGAGGAGGAGTAGAAATAGAACATGGAAGAGGAGGAGAAGGAGAAGGAGGAGGAGAACAAAAGAGGAGGAAGGGGAGGGGGACAAAGGGTGGGAGGAGGGAGGACGAGCACGAGGAGGAGGAAGGAGGAGGAGGAGGGGGGTGTGGAAACCCCAAAATTATCCAATATTATCTATATATGTTGCAACCCCAAACTTCAGACCCAGACAAGAGAAAAAGAGTTCCAAGAGTCTCAAAGAGGAGTTTCTTTTAATCCCACATCACAAGGTTTGTTGATTTACAATTATTTTCAAGAAAAAAAAAGATTTCCACCATTCATTCATTCTTTTATTGATGTTGTAGTTCTAATTTTGCCTGTGATGGATATGAATTCCAAGATATTTGTATGAAGTCATTTCCTCCAAGTTGTTATTCTCATACAAACAATTAGTGTAAGTACCTTGTTGGATTTGATTATAATAACTTTTTTTGTGAGTGTTAAGAATCATACCCATACTAGAGAAAAAATCCTTGAGAATTCTTAATTGCTTATCAATATTAGAGGGACACCTTTCCATAAGAACACTATCATTAGCATAAAGAAGAAGGATGATTATTATTCCCACTAATGTCATGCGAGTGCAACCTTCCTCTACTAAACAACCTTCTAACTTATCAATGTATATACCAAAAAGGGTAGGGGAGAGGCGGAAAATTTTCTCAACTCCTACATTACAATTAATATATCAATACAACCTTACTGCAATGACTATCAAATCGAAAGGAACCTTTAGCTCTCCTAACCTTTTCCAGAAGTTATTTCTTGGCATTGTTTCTAAACCTTATCTAAATACCACAAAGCAACAAAAGGGATTGGATTTATTATTATGACTTTCCTCTACAATGATCTTGAGAGAAATGAGGTGGTCAATGGTGGAATGATACCTTCTATAACTGGCTTGGCCTTTATCCAATTTACCTTAACCTTTTATCCATATGCTAATCTTATTTTTCAAAATAATACCATATAACTTGGCTAAGAGAGGGATGTTCATAATGGTCTTATAATTAGAGGGGTTATTTTGAGCGTCATTTTTAGAAATGGGAACAATAAGGTTCTAATTCCAAGGTTTAGGGAAGCATTGCATGACTGCTAGATTGAAGAGGTTGTAGATGTGATTGATGAGGACATGCCCTCCAAATTTTATGATTTTTTCTTGGTAACCTTCAATGTCCTTAGCTTTCCCATTCATGAGGTGCTTAATCCCAAAATTTATTCCTTATAAAGGAACAATTTCATCCTCCATAAAGAGGGGTTGAATTTTTTCCTCAACAATAAGGGATTCATAAAGATTATTAAGATAGGAATTCTAGACCTTCAAAACAATAATTTTGTTTTCTTTAGTTTTCGAGTTAGAATTTTCCTCCATAATTTATTAGGATCCATCTTAGAAAGGTGTAAAAGTTTCTCCTACTTATTATTTATATAGTACCCTTTTTTCCTTTCAATGAACCCATTGTACTATTTATATTGAAAACTTTTAGGGATTCATAAACAACTTATTTAATTTCTCTTCTTGCAATTTTACACTCTTTGTCTTACCAAGTGTTGGTCATTATGGTAGAGAAATACTGGTTGAGGTCTTCTATATTTTCCTTACTAGAATGATGGTCCTCTATACATTTATTAAATCATTTAGAAAAATATTTATTTTTCTTGAAGATTAAGTACTTTTGGCTATGAGAATTATCTATGGGACTACTATGTGTGACAAAATTGAGAGTTACAATTTAAGGTCTATGATCCAATTCAGGTTCACAGTCATTTAGGATGTCAAAATTTATTATTTCATTGTATAAAGGGATATTAGATATGACATACTTAAGCACACTGATGCTAATCACATAAATACAAGTAATTCAGATAGAATTTGGCCATTTCATAAGACCATTGCAAATTATTATATCTTGAGCACTAAAGAGCTTGATTAGCTCAAAACCAAACAAAAATTCCCTAAATATTCATAACTTCTTTAAAAGATGTTGGGTAAATCAAGGTATTCATCTAAGTATAGAGGATCATAATTTTAATAATTTTTTAAGGGAATCACTTGGTTACTTGTTTTTCAAGCATTAAAGTTACCCATTAAGAAGATATTGCCTCCATTTATTAAACTAGAAATATCATGTTCTAAGCCATTATAAGGAAAAAATTTATCTAAATTTTTATTCTCATAAAAATTAGAATTAATAAGCCCAAAATAATAAAATTCTATATAGAATTTTTTATCATTAATGTCTGTAATCCCCATAAATGTTGAAATATTGTAACTTTGAAGAATATTCTATATGTATCTTTTGTGGTCCCCGATGGTCCTATTGGGAGAACCACTTGTATTATCTTGTACCCTGATGCTTCTAATTGGAAGAACTAATAAGAGTCATGAGGTTGTCCCCTCTAATTGTAAAGGTGGGTCATTAGCACCCCAGTGTGGTTACTTAAGCCTACATGTGTAACTCAAGCCTACATGATTAAGTCGAGCCTACATGTTGGATGAGTTAATTGAAGTGAACGGATGGATATAAATAGAGGTTTAGCTCTCCTCATTTGAGCACACACTCTCACTTGTGTAGCGCATTAGTGGAGAAGAGAAGTAGCTAGAGAAGGAGGAGGATTAGGCTTTGATCTCCTTGCTGGTTTTATCTTTTATCTTTTTGGGGCATCTATATTGAGGAAGATTTTGCTGGGTTTTTCCCTTTAGGGTTTTCCCAGGATAAATCTTTGTGTTCTTTTTGTATGGTTGTGCTTGTCTATCTTTCAGTGATCTTGTTTATATGCTTTTGTTATGAAAATGAAATGAAATACTGATGTCTTAGCTAAGCATATGAAAAGTTAACATGGTATTAGAGCCACCCTGAAAGAAGACATTGTGCAGCTACAGAAGCTAGGGCTTCTTGATTTTTGGTTGTCTCTCCACAATCGATCAACAAAAGAATGCTAGGATGACTCTCCATTGAAGGGTGCATCTTTCTGTCGAAGCGGAATTCGATTCCGAGCATTTTCAGTTTTCGATGCAGGAAATTAGGGCTTCTTATAGAAGAAGAATTTTTGAGTGAGCTTAGCATAGGATTTCTCTCCTCATCAAAATCGAAGTTTAGAGACCTGGATCAGGATTTTTGGTTGGGTAAACTTCGGGAAAGTCAAACCCTAGTTTGACCCTGAGCTAGAAAAACCCTAAATACTAAAACTGCTAAGTTTCGGTACATTCGCTATATCCTAAGATTTCCGAAGGCGTAGGAGCTGAAAATTGTAGAGTCCAAATATCAAATAATTATGTACACTGTGTCCAAAATTCAAGCTCATATTCACTATATTCTAGGAGATATGATCCCTCCACGTTAGGGTTCCAGCCTCTTCCAGAATTCATCCCTAAACAGGACACCTGGGGATAATTGAAATATATTGGGATACAAAGGTCCAAATGAAATTCCTGAAGATTTTCCAAAAATATCACAAACTATTCTTACTATGGTTCGAATTTCAGAACCATAAGATGAATCAATGACACGTGGCAGTCCGTACAAATTTTTTGTTCTGAACAGTCCGATAACAGGTCACCTTGGGAAAAGGATCATAAATCCCAATTGGTGAAACAAATTCTGATGAAACCTATGGTGTTGGATCGCTGAAATTCTAGGTTACCTCAGTGCAAAATTTCAGATATAGAGGAGTAGTAATTTCAGAGATATCACAGAAATAGTGACAGGCATTTCTGCAGAAGAAATTGGAAAACTAGGGCTTCCTGTTCCGGGAGCTTCCCTCCACTGTTTTCAGAAAAAGAGTAAATTGGAAAGATAAATTTGAAGAGATCTATATTTATATCCAATCACATCTAAAATATTCCAAGTTTTGAAATTTAGGGTTTCTCTGACAAACCCTAGATCAGCTAGCTCCGGAAGTAGGACGGACACCTCAAATCGGTAAGATCTAATATTTTGCTATTTGCATTTGAGGTTTTCATTTCAAAGTTATCTATCACATCAACTTAATATTAAGCTTGGTGAAGTTGAAAAATTCCAAGCATGGAAGTATTTGATCTCTCTGAAGAAAATGAATTGGACACCTTCATGAGTAGAGAGGCTCCAGTTCCAGAAGGAGATGAGGCTCAAATCCTTAAACAAGAAGAACTTGATCAAGGCCAAGAAGATCATTGTTGATTCAATCACAGATCAACTTGTACCACAAGTTTGAAGTGGTAGAAGAAGAAGTGGAGAATGCAAAAGTGGTGATAGCCACCTTGAATGGTCTCCCAAGATCATAGAATTCATTCATTCAAGAAATGTGTGCTAGAAGGAAGTAATTACTTTCAACAGAATTTGGGAAGAAGAAGAAGCTCAACTCATAAGAAGAGAAGAAGAAGATGGGAGAAATTGAAGATCAAGCTCTCACCATTCAAAGAAGATCCCTCAAGCGATGAGGAATGTGAAGAACTCAATTCTTGAAGAACCTCCTATCCATCTTATCATTTGGATAAGAAATGATGATGTCATGAATGAAGAAGATGATGAAGTAGAAGGATCAATAAGGAGTCTACCCACGAAACGAATAAAAGATAAGTATTCAATTGTCATTGCACGACATTGTTTTGTTATGCATTTGATTATATTTAGTTGATGTGTTATGCATGATAGATTGTTTGCATTAATGACAGTATACTACTAATATGCATGTGATGGGTAAGTAGCTCATGGTGCTATACAACTTTCCAGTGCTACTTATCAAACCTCTTTGCTGACATATTGGATTAGTGCACAATCTCAATGATGTCATGGTAGAGATGGAAGGCATCTAGAAAGTTTCTGTGAGATATGGATGAATGTTGTATTGGCTAAATAGTTGCATGATGCATAATAATTTGTCGTTATGCATATGTTTTATGAAATAGTTCTAAGCATGCAACTGGTGCATTTGAATTGTAGGAAAGGTCCTGTACAACCTCCTACAAGAAAAGAAAGATGAGACTTGTTCCGAAGAACAAGTGATGACAATTCAATAAACATGAATCTAAATCTCCTAGGGTTAGAGACACCATGACGGAAGAAAGTGTAGTGCCCCTCTTATACCTGTAACATACCTCTTTGTTCTTCTAAGTAAAGTTGTGAGAACATTGGGGTAAAAGTTGCACCTTTAAAAAAAAATTCCTTTTATTTTATCGGATGTCTCCGAAGAGACATGTTTCACAATTTGGAAATGTACCATACTCTAGGATATAAAATTCCCAAGAAAATATCTTCTTGGACTTATTCATACTCTATGTAAATATTTTACTGAGTATACCTATATATATTGTATAGCTGATTTACAAACACCATAATTTTAAGCCCATAGCGAATTGCGCTTATGTCCTTCCCACAACAACATAAAAATATACCAATGACTTATGCTTAGTAAAGTAAGGATTAATCTAAAGTAAGGATTAACCTAACACAGGAAAAATATATGGGAATCTTCTTCCATTATAGTCTGGGAGCTAAACCATGCATTAATTTCCCCACATCAATATAGTTATATTAAATGACGAAATTCTTTGCATAATATTCCTGTAATAGTAATCCTTGAACTTTTCTTAAAACCCTTTTAAAGAAAATATACCTGTACTATGAGCATGAATAAGACAAACAGCTTATGTAATTCCGATGAGCATGAATAAGACAAAACAGCTTATGAAATTCCAATGATCACGAATAAGACAAACAGCTTATGAATTCCAATGATCATGAATAAGACAAATAGCTAATGATTGGGATTACAGCTTAGTTTTTAGTCAAGTTTATGCATTCAATCTGGGTATACATGCTATCCCCAAAATAAAAAAAAACTGAACATATGACATGTATAAATTTCTTAGCTGCAAAGTACGAGATTTGCCAGCATCTTGAACTATGACAAAAATACATAAAAATAAACATCATTTTAAACTGTGGCAAAAATACATAAAAATAAACATCAGCCAAGAGAGACACAAAAGTACGTGGTTCACCCCAAACTCGGGGTTACGTCCACTAATCTGTAGCGTCATGTAATATTATTTTCAAAAGGGCTGGTTACAATATGCAACAACTCTGTTTCCTGTACGTTTTTGGTTTAAAAATCAAGTACTCCTCACAGAGTATTTCATTATCCCTGCCACTGGATTCAATGAACGGTCCTTTCAAAGAGAGACTAGGGTTACCTCCCATACAAACTAATTATTAATATTGGCCTTAATGCCACATACCGAGGTGGGAAAAGTTAGTTCTATGTTCAAACTAACTCATCCTCATAAAACTGTATGCAATTCCAAATACTATAATCAGAGTCATATTGCTCCTTATTGCCTTTTAGTAAATAGCCTTAGTGTGACACATTCGTCTTTATTCCAACTAGTTAAGATAGATAGCCGGCTTTATATTTATGTTCAATATTTCCAAGGCCAGTCGCAGACTTTACAAGGATTGTATTAAGACAAACCACCTATGTTCACTGTCATCAAGACTATCAGCAGTCTTTAAGTAAATTTTAATAACACAAATAGCTGTGTTATAGCTATGATTAATTATATCAAGGCGAGTCGCATATTTTATAAGCATTTTATTGAGGCAAAACACCTACGTTTACTGTTATTAAGACTATCAGCAGTCTTTAAGTAAAATTTAATAACAAAGGCTGTCTTATGACTATGATGAATCATATCAAGGTGAGTCGCATATTTTATATGCATTTTATTGAGACAACAACACCTGCGTTCACTGTTATTAAAACTATCAACAGTCTTTAAGTAAACTTTAATAACAAAAGCTATCTTATGACTATGATGAATCATATCAAGGTGAGTCGCATATTTTATAAGCATTTTATTGAAACAAAAACACCTATGTTCACTGTTATTAAGACCATCAGCAGTCTTTAAGTAAACTTTAATAACAAAAGTTGTCTTATGACTATGATGAATCATATCAAGGTGAGTCGCATATTTTATAAGCATTTTATTGAAACAAAAACACCTACGTTCACTGTTATTAAGACTATCAGCAGTCTTTAAGTAAACTTTAATAACAAAGGATGTCTTATGACTATGATGAATCATATCAAGGTGAGTCGCATATTTTATAAGCATTTTATTGAAACAAAAACACCTACGTTCACTGTTATTAAAACTATCAACAGTCTTTAAGTAAAATTTAATAACAAAAGTTGTCTTATGACTATAATGAGTCGCATATTTTATATGCATTTTATTGAGACAACAACACTTGTGTTCACTGTTATTAAGGAAAATCACAAACCCTTGTTCATTATTATTAAGTTATCTACCCGAACACAAACCTACAGTAGTATTCAAGGCCATGGCCCAGCCAGAAAGGAATCCCAGTTTGTTTGGCAACTCTAGAAGGTCATGACCCAAATGAGTAAAGTCACAGTGCTTGTAGCTCATGATTACGATTAGACTGATTCAACACTCACAAGGTGAAATGGGAGGATGTACCAATAAAGTCATGGATACAGGATGAAGGGCGCCACGTACCCAACCTCTCAACCACCAAGAATGTTTTCTTGCGAGAAGGTAAGTCGTTACCACTCTGATTGACAAAGAAAGTAACGCAAAATCCGATACACTTGGCTGGAGAGAAATTAGATAGGTTAAAATACAGATTCGTGTTGGCTGGATAAACATGAGGCCACGTCCAGTAGTCATGGCTCCATCTAGGAGTAATATACAGGTCACGACCCAAATCAAGCATAGATCATAGCTCGGTCGAGGAGCAGCACAAATTATAAATCAACCCAGCAGCATACAGGGGTTCATCGCCCTCATCTAACAGCTAGTGGGGAGGTCCCAGCTCAAGCTGGGTAGCAACACCAGGTCATCGCTCAAGCTAGACAGTCACATAAAGTCATGGCTAAAACTATCTACAATACACTAGCAGACAGAGTGAAAATAAAATAAAGGAGCATGGATCAAGCTGGACAAGGTTCATGCTCTAAATGGGCGTAACCTTCAAACATGACAGAGGCGTAAGAAAACCATTAGCGCATGCTGAATCTTCCATATGATATGTTGGGGTTTGCGCTTTAACTAGGTACAGCTTAAAGCTTAACAAAGGCATAAAAAAACAACAATGCATATGATGAGATACCAAATTGGACCATCCAAATGGAAAAAGGAGACTGAAGCAAAATTTAAATTTCATATACCAGGGGTGCCCGCTCTCGATCAATTTATGAGTCGCATCTGAGGATCTGCCATGCCCAATCTATACTCTGAACAATGCTACCGGATCTAACACTCTCCCAACCATTTCAAAAGCCCTCTTTTTCCCGGCAAATGCTGGCCCTGTGGTATAAGCAGAGATCCCTCCTCAATGACAACGCGCCCCCCCCTTGCAAATGCAGAAAAATCCACTTTTAAAGGCAGAGATTCATCTCTCCATCGCTAGAAAGACGTTGGCACATTAATGTGTTTCCTAACTTTACTATTCAGGATAAGAGTGGCACAAAGTTTGCTGCCGCATTCTGCCATTTATTTAAGGCATAAGGCAGAGTTTTCTTCTTACGGGAATAATTCCCTTGATTCTCTCCAAGGAAACTGGACCCTCAATGTCCGCTTAGACATCATTCACTATGATAATGTTGTGCCCGTATATTGACTTGAAGATATAACCTATATCACATATGGTCCAAGAGAAGGTTTTCATCTTTGTCATATTAATGGAAGATATATACATATGAAAATTTTTATACATATACTATCTCATTAACATATTTATCTCACATGAATAATGATTTATGTAAACAAATAACTTCTTTCATTTTAAATTCTTATTCATATATACTATATATATATATATATATATATATATTCCTGCGTATTGTATGTATTCATATATATAAATTCACACACACATATATATATATATATATGTGTGTGTGTGTGTGTGTGTGTGTGTAAGCATGTTGTTGTCATCTCCGCCGTCTGCTATGCAATTACCATTGTCTATGGTAGCTAGGTACCTTATGTTACCATGCCATGATTTTAAAGTACCCAGGTTACACTTTTTGCTGGATCACCAAGGCCTTGTTAACCATGGCCTCTCCCTCTTAGTGGATTGAGTTGCTTGTCGCTAGGGTTGCGTGATAGCCTTTTGGTCTCATAAGTGTATAACATGGTTTGTACTAGTGGGGCCTTGGCCTTGAGCTCCTCACCAACAAAAATTTAAGTACAATAATATTCAAAAGTTTACAACATGTTTAGGGGTTACAAGAGGGGCATTACATCCTTTCCCCCTAAAAATAACACCGTCCTCGGTGTTCCTATTTCCCACCACTATCGTTCTACTATTCTGTCGTCCTTTCTTGTTTTCGTCCTTTTGATCCGATATCCTTCAATATTTCCTGTCTCTTCTCAGGTTGATGTTGCTCAAGTCCTGCAATTTCCTGCACAAGGTTCGGGTCTAGCCCACTATTTATTTAGTACATGTACAAAATTGTAATTCAACTAAACATATGCCATAGATTCTTTTGCACTGTAATAATCTGCAATTTTGTAGTGTTCATTGGTGCCATAATGTAATGTCATATGCATTTATCCAATCTTCTAATTTAGGATTTCTTTACTTAACTATTCCTAAATTTCATTTATGTGATTCCTAGATTTTTGCTTTTGATTTTCTATTTTTGTGTGTGCAATGTGTTAAGATTTAGAATCTTCTCTTATTTATTTATTTTTATTTTTATTTTTTATTTCCTAAGGTTGTACTTTCCACTACTTTACTTCCAATTTATGAGTTTTAGTTATTACTTATTTATAGCCTTATAGTTTAATAATTTATTTTGTTTCTCCAGGCGACATCAAGGGTGCCATGACCGTCTTCATGCTCCTTCAAATGTCCCACTTTTCGTGGTGGGGAGTTAGTGCGATGGCTGAGACCACGTTAACTCAGTCCAATCCATGTTGTAGGGAGACTCATGGTTACTGAGGAATAAGGCCAACACCTTATTGCGCGCCCCTCAGTTAATCCTCATGAGTGACCGAGTCTGCGGCCTACCCTCACGACAGCATGCCTCTTGCAGGTAAAAGCCTCTCTTGCTTTTCAACCTGCCGCATGGAAAATATGTGCTAACCATACCGGTACAGAAGAAAGTACCCAAGCACGATCAGAGTGTGTAGAATCACTAAGGGCCTCCCAACCCTATTCACACCTGATGAACCAAACTCCCTACAGTCACCATCCGCCTCTGGATTCTCTCATCCGTCCAACATTAGGGTAAAAAGCATCCGTATCGAAACCCTATCCTTTCCTTTATATCGTTTTTTTTTGCGATTTATGTGAATTATTATTTTTATTTATTCTTATTTTGGATTCATTTTTTTTTATCCAATACAAGTCTCTATATTTAGTGCAATATAATGAGAAGCATTACATGATACTTTACCATTCACTTGGCTACACTCTAGACAAATTTCGTAGGTAATCTAGTTAGTTTACATTCAGTTATTCCATTGTGGTCTAACTGGGACTTCCACAATTCACCACCTGCAAGAATCCCAATGCTCTATGAGTTACATAAAATGTCATTTCAAACATAAAAATATCATAATCTCTACTTGACATATTCCTTCTTCTGGAACCTAGAAGTTCCTCCTCAAACACAACTTCCATATCTCTAGGAGTATTCGATGTTTCATGCCTACTTGTTCCACACAGTATCCGTGTGGTAGCTCGTCATTCTCCAGGCTCCCTCTACACCTTAGTGAATTTCTTTATACATTCAACATAACTTGATGTTCTAGTGTTAAAGCATATATATAGTCTCTCTATAATTAGCTACTATACTATAAATTTTTCAAAACTCTTTATTCTGAACATAACAAATTATTGAAGCTATGAAATTTCAATATAACCAATCAAATTTTACCATCCTGGAACCCTTTCCATGATAAGAAGGGAATTATACAGACTCCAAATGTTACCATTTCTACTAAGGATTTCATCTTTTCCTTTGGTCCTCGTGTGATGCTGCTTCTCGTAACCATGCGCACCTGCATTATCTGCTCACAAATTCTTGCCCAAAATAAGTCACATCGAACCCTCATAAACAAATTACATGATAACATGTTCCTATTTGACTGCGACAAAATATATTGGTGTATCATATCAAGGCTTTACTTCCTCTTCAATATCTTTTTGATGTGTTAATATTATGCATTTAATCTTACTAAACACAATTTCAACTTGCACTTCACTTCATCAATATGTACGTAACACACATAAGTATATCTTCCTTTAGACAAGCCTACTAGTATCTTCATTTTCTCATTTTGCAAATTGGACAAATAACCCTCCCTGTATTTTAGTGCATGCAACTAACTTCTTGCATTACACATAATTCAAAAACCTGTGCAGAGAATTCAACAATATTTCTTTTATACCGTGCATTATAATATCAAATAGTTAGATCACATAATTCACAACATACCTGCATGTTAGTGAGTCCATCAGGTCCGAGTGTTTTAACTTTGCTCCGATACCATATGTAGTGCCCCTCTTATACCTGCAACATACCTCTTTGTTCTTCTAAGTAAAGTTGTGAGAAGATTGGGGTAAAAGTTGCACCATTAAAAAAAAATTCCTTTTATTTTATCGGATTTCTCCGAAGAGACATGTTTCACAATTTGGAAATGTACCATACTCTAGGATATAAAATTCCCAAGAAAATATGTTCTTGGACTTATTCATACTCTATGTAAATCTTTTACCGAGTATACTTATATATATTGTATAGCTGATTTACAAACACCATAATTTTAAGCCCATAGCGAATTTCCCTTATGTCCTTCCCGCAACAAAATAAAAATATACCAATGACTTATGCTTAGTAAAGTAAGGATTAATCTAAAGTAAGGATTAACCTAGCACAGGAAAAATATATGGGAATCTTCTTCCATTATAGTCTGGGAGCTAAACCATGCATTAATTTCCCCACATCAATATAGTTATATTAAATGACGAAATTCTTTGCATAATATTCCTGTAGCAGTAATCCCTGAACTTTTCTTAAAACCCTTTTAAAGAAAATATACCTATATTATGAGCATGAATAAGACAAACAGCTAATGAATGGGATTACAGCTTAGTTTTTAGTCAAGTTTATGCATTCAATCTGGGTATACATGCTATCCCCAAAATAAATAAAAAACTGAACATACGACATGTATAAATTTATTAGCTGCAAAGTACGAGATTTGCCAGCATCTTGAACTATCACAAAAATACATAAAAATAAACAGCATTTTAAACTGTGGCAAAAATACATAAAAATAAACATCAGCCAAGAGAGACACAAAAGTATGTGGTTCACCCCAAACTCGGGGTTACGTCCACCAATCTGTAGCGTCATGTAATATTATTTTCAAAAGGGCTGGTTACAATCTACAACAACTCTGTTTCCTATACGTTTTTGGTTTAAAAATCAAGTACTCCTCACAGAGTATTTCATTATCCCTGCCACTGGATTCAATGAACAGTCCTTTCAAAGAGAGACTAGGGTTACCTCCCATACAAACTAATTATTAATCTTGGCCTTAATGCCACATACCGAGGTGGGCAAAGTTAGTTCTATGTTCAAACTAACTCATCCTCATAAAACCGTATGCAATTCCAAATATTATAATCAGAGTCATATTGCTCCTTATTGCCTTTTAGTAAATAGCCTTAGTGTGACACATTCGTCTTTATTCCAACTAGTTAAGATAGATAGCCGGCTTTATATTTATGTTCAATATTTCCAAGGCCAGTCGCAGACTTTACAAGGATTGTATTAAGACAAACCACCTATGTTCACTGTCATCAAGACTATCAACAGTATTTAAGTAAATTTTAATAACACAAATAGCTGTGTTATAGCTATGATTAATTATATCAAGGCGAGTCGCATATTTTATAAGCATTTTATTGAGGCAAAACACCTACGTTTACTGTTATTAAGACTATCAGCAGTCTTTAAGTAAAATTTAATAACAAAGGCTGTCTTATGACTATGATGAATCATATCAAGGTGAGTTGCATATTTTATATGCATTTTATTGAAACAACAACACCTGCGTTCACTGTTATTAAAACTATCAGCAGTATTTAAGTAAACTTTAATAACAAAAGTTGTCTTATGACTATGATGAATCATATCAAGGTGAGTCGCATATTTTATAAGCATTTTATTGAAACAAAAACACCTACATTCACTGTTATTAAGACTATCAGCAGTCTTCAAGTAAACTTTAATAACAAAAGCTGTCTTATGACTATGATGAATCATATCAAGGTGAGTCGCATATTTTATAAGCATTTTATTGAAACAAAAACACCTACGTTCACTGTTATTAATACTATCAGCAGTCTTTAAGTAAACTTTAATAACAAAGGCTGTCTTATGACTATGATGAATCATATCAAGGTGAGTCGCATATTTTATAAGCATTTTATTGAAACAAAAACACCTGCGTTCACTGTTATTAAAACTATCAGCAGTCTTTAAGTAAACTTTAATAACAAAAGTTGTATTATGACTATGATGAGTCGCATATTTTATATGCATTTTATTGAGACAACAACACCTGCGTTCATGGTTATTAAGAAAAATCGCAATCCCTTGTTCATTATTATTAAGTTATCTACCCGAACACAAACCTACAGTAGTATTCAAGGCCATGGCCTAGCCAGAAAGGAATCCCAGTTCATTTGGCAGCTCTAGAAGGTCATGGCCCAAATGAGTAAAGTCACGGTGCTTGTAGCTCATGATTACGATTAGACCGATTCAACACCCACGAGGTGAAATGAGAGGATGTACCAATTAAATCATGGATACAGGATGAACGACGCCACGTACCCAACCTATCAATCGCCAAGAATTTTTTCTTGCAAGAAGGTAAGTCATTACCACTCTCATTGTCAAAGAAAGTAGCGCAAAATCCGATACACCTGGCTGGAGAGAAATTAGATAGGTTAAAATACCGATTCGTGTTGGTTGGATAAACATGAGGCCACGTACAGCAGTCACGGCTCCGTCTAGGAGTAATATACAGGTCACGACCCAAATCAAGCATAGATCACAGCTCGGTTGAGGAGCAGCACAAATTATAAATCAACCCAGCAGCATACAGGGGGTCGTCGCCCTCATCTAACAGCTATCGGGGAGGTCGCGGCTCAAGCTAGGTAGCAACACCAGGTCATCGCTCAAGCTAGACAGTCACATAAAGTCATGGCTAAAACTGTCTACAACACACTAGAAGACAGAGTAAAAATAAAATAAAGGACCATGGCTCAAGCTGAATAAGGTTCGTGCTCTAAATGGGCATAACCTTTAAACATGACAGAGGCGTAAGAAAACCATTAGCGCATGCTGAATATTCCATATGATATGCTGGGGTTTACGCTTTAACTAGGTACAGCTTAAAGCTTAAAAAAGGCATAAAAAACAATAATGCATATGTTGAGATACCAAATTGGACCATCCAAATGGAAAAAGGAGACTGAAGCAAAATTTTAATTTCATATACCAGGGATGCCCGCTCTCGATCAATTGATGAGTCGCATCTGAGGATCCGCCATGCCCAATCTATACTCTGAACAATGCTACCGGATCTAACACTCACCCAACCATTTCAAAATCCCTATTTTTCCCGGTAAATGCTGGCCCTGTGGTATAAGAAGAGATCGCTCCTCAATGACAATGCGCCCCCCCCTTGCAAATGCAGAAAAATCCCCTTTTAAAGGCAGAGATTCATCTCTCCATCACTGGATAGACGTTGGCACATTAATGTGTTTCCTAACTTTACTATGCAGGAGAAGAGTGGCACAAAGTTTGGTGCCGCATTCTGCCATTTATTTAAGGCATAAGGTAGAGTTTTCTTCTTACGGGAATAATTCCCTTGATTCTCTCCAAGGAAACTGGACCCTCAATGTCCGCTTAGACATCACTCACTATGATAATGTTGTGCCCGTATATTGACTTGAAGATATAACCTATATCACATATGGTCCAAGAGAAGGTTTTCATCTTTGTCATATTAATGGAATATATATATATATATATATATATATATATATATATATTCTTGCATATTATATGTATTCATATATATAAATTCACACGTATATATATGTGTGTGTGTGTGTAAGCATGTTGTTGTCGTCTCCGCCGTCCGCTATGCAATTACCATTGTCTGTGGTAGCTAGGTACCTTCTGTTACCACGCCGTGATTTTAAAGAACCCAAGTTACACTTTTTGTTGGATCACCAAGGCCTTGTTAACCATGGCCTCTCCCTCTTAGTGGATTGAGTTGCTTGTCACTAGGGTTGCGTGATAGCCTTTTGGTCTCATAAGTGTATAACATGGTTTGTACTGGTGGGGCCTTGGCCTTGAGCTCCTCACCAACAAAAATTTAAGTACAATAATATTCAAAAGTTTACAACATGTTTAGGGGTTACAAGAGGGGAATTACAGAAAGAGCTTCAGAGAGCGGTAGATCCACCTCAAAGGATGACGAGCACCATGGGCATGAGAGATAACTCAAGATGAAGAAAAAATGCTATAAAAGAAACTATGATCAAAGAATAACATTTGATCATGGGGAATGATGTATATGATATGATTTTGAGACATAAAGGGAAGTACATAGTATCATCCATATGGATCTACAAGAACAAGTGTACAAAGAAAGCTTCATGATTTTCCTCAGAAAGAATAGACTATGGCATGACATACTCTATTGACTAGTATATATCAAGCATAGAACCACCTGTATAGAATGAAGAAGGAAGATAATACTCCACTTCAGGGGGTGTGACTATAGAAGATATCTGAGTTCGACATGGTACGACATGATGGATAGCTTCTTGATGGATCGAGACTTTACCAAGAGTAAAGTGGGTTCCAAACTTCAAATTTGAATGCATAAGACTAGGATATGTTGATGATCTAACAAGACGAACTCATGGAAGATGTTATGATGAAAGAATACTAGAATTATGTATGGGATATAGTTCCCAAACAAGAAGGAAAGAGTATTGTATCCTACAAATGGATATACAAAATAGAGCATGCAGCTGATGGAAGTATCGAGAAGTATAAAGCAAGATTTGTGGCCAGAGGTTTCTTTCAGAAAAAGGGAATTAATTCTGAAGAGACACTTACTCCAGGAAGTAAGGTACACTTCCTTCAGAACTATCATGGTAGTTTTTTCCATGGTGAAGTAAAGACAAGCCTTTCTTAATGGTATGATTGAGAAAGAGTTTTACATCTAAATAGTCATGAGGATTTGAAGTTGAAGCCAGAATATGGAATCACGTATGCAAGTTAAAGAAGGCCCTCTATGGCCTGAAGCAAGCCCCCAGAGCTTGGTATGGAAGAATATATAGTTTCTTGTCGAGCATGGGATTTACCAAGAGTAAAGATGATCCTAACCTTTATCTCAAGGTTGTAGAAGATGATTTTGTCATCCTGTTATTATCCTTGACAGGAAATGAGAAACTAATCATTGAAAGCAAAAGAAACTAGCAGAAGAATTTGAGATGAAATACCTTGGGTTAATGCATTATTTCCTAGGTCTGGAAGTATGAAAAAGTTCAGAAGAAATATTTCTCAACCAGGGAAAGTATGCGGTAGAGATATTGAAGAGATTCAATATGTTGGAATGCAAAGTCATGGCCACGCCCATGGACTCCAACCTGAAGCTGTTAGCTGATGACTCATCATAGTTAGTGGATATGACTCATTATAGACAGATCATTGGGTCATTGATGTACTTAACAAATACTAGACCAGACATTTGTTTTGCTGTGAACACCTTAAGTCAATATCTTGTTCAACCAAGACGGGTTCACCTAGTAACTGCAAAACATGTGATGAGATATCTGAAAGGGACTATAGACTTTGCTTTCTCCTTTCTGCTCCTTTTCAATCTATAGATATTCTGCGGAAACCCTCTAGGCCATCGATCCTACAAATCGCAGAATGAGGAATTTCAACTTTCCTCAGCCAAATTTCTGTATTTTCTTATTCCACCCTTTTCTTATGGGATCATTTTGGAACATTGATCCCATGGATCATGAAAAGCGGGGTCATCAACTTTTATGACCTAAAATTTTCCTTTTCCACCTTCTTCCTTTTCAATTCCACCAAATAGCGGAAAGCAGATTGCAGAGAGAGGATTTTCAACTTTCTTGAGGCTCAATTTTTATCTTTCTGCTCCCTCTTTTTTTATTCCACTTTTTTTTGTAGAAGGCTTGTATCCAAGGTTGTGCCTAATGATTTTTTACCATTTTTTACATTCAGGCTTAGGAACAATCCTTGTAAACACTTCAAACCCCTTTCTGCATACCTCTAGGTCATAATATATGAAATTTTCTCCCTCACCCCTCATTTTTCATCGGCTTACTCTTTTGCAGGGGAATTAGTGTGAAGGTATTTGTAGAAATCCTCAAATTTTAGCACAAGTGCTAATAACAACTCCAAATTAGGGATGCTATCCTCCTTGTGAGGTAGAAAAGAACCCCATAGACTAAGTTCTTGCTCCATTTGGGCCCTCTATTCTTAAAACATCCCAGCAAACTACACCATCCTGCGTTATCCTGAATTCCCATTGTCTCAAAATTTGTTCTAGTGCTTGTAACTTCACATTGGCATAAAAAGAAAACCAAATGACAGCTCCCCTAGAGACCTTACTACATTTACCTCAGGCTTTAAGTATGTTAGAGAGATATGCACACATGCAACGTTAAAATGAAATGGCATATACAATGACATGGGAAACTGAACTTTATTTATAGAAAGTATTGTTGAGGAGCCTTCCATTTACAGGAACTCCATATACCATACCACCCTCCATTTCCTCCGGTACGTAGGAATTCTTCCCTCTAAAAGCTACAACTCTGTAAGGGCCCTTCCATAGGTGATCAAAATTCCCATGCTTTCCTTTCTGTTCATGGGGTGCATCCCATAAAAAATCTACATCCCCCATCTGGAAATCATCAACCTTTGTCCTCTTGTTAAAATATCTTTCATTTTATCCTGAAATTTTGAGTTCTATTAAAAAGTTGCTCTCTTTGCTAATGCAGTTCAACCAACTGATACATCCTTCTCTGAGTTGGATGGGTTTCAGTTTCTTCTTCCTGTAACAATATCATCACTATCAAACTCAAGGAACTAGGAAAGATTACCTTAGAACCATAAATCAGATGGAATGGATAAGTGCCAATGGATTTCTTTACACCGATTTTGTCAGCCCACAAAGCATGAATCAATTTTGTGTGCAAGGCCTTCTTGTTATCTTGCAACATCTTTTTGATGATCCTCATCAGGATCTTATTTGAATATTATTCCAACCCATTTCCTTGTGGATAATAGGCTGTGGAATTACCCAACTGTATGTGATATTTGAAAAAAAATTCAACCACAACTACATTTGAAAAAAAAATATGACGGGACTCTAAAATTTGGGCTTCCGGTTGGATTTTACTTGTGATAAAATGCATTTTTTTGTTTTTTGTCATAGTGGCCTGATACCCGTCGGATTTTCGACACCCAATAGACATGGTCATCGTATTTTTGACACTAAATGGAAATTATATATAGTTCATGGATCTCCAGTTTATAATGTTCATGGATCGCGACCAGTCTTGCTGCCATACCGAGTTACCGGGTTCCATAGGATATGTTTGGCCCCAAGAGGGCATATTGGGTTGGGTGTATGAACTGAATCTTGGAAACCCCTTTGGCACACACTAGGATTCCTCCTTATCCTACGCATAATTTCTACTCTGCTCCATTACTTTAATTATTGCATGTGGTAGTTGCAAATCCTTCTAGCTCATGGATATTTTATCTAGCTACCACTATATTAATATACACCAAGAGATAGAATAGGGAGAGGATGTTGTCCCAATAATAAATCCATCCATACTTTGCAATCAGCTATCGACCTGGAAGGAATGCTGACTATCGTCCCAGCCATCGAAGGACAGATATTTTTTCCTTCTCATGGATTCCCAATCCCTGTATGGGGCTGGAAAATTGCAAGAAAAAAACCATGAGAAACCCCCCTTTTTTTTCTTGCTCTTCCCTAAATTTACAAACAATCTCAATCGACTTCTATGGGATCTCAATCAAGAAAAAGGAACGGGTTCAATGATGGATGGAGACAAAGATTTTGGGTAAACCAGAAATTGAACTGGTGGAAAACGAGCTTGGTCTAGGGAGATAAATCCCATCTCACCTAACGTTACTCAGTGTTTTGACAGGTTCATAGGCATATTTTTTCCATGGAAGCAATCAATATTCATTACATCTCTCTATTCATTTAATACCCATTCATTTTTTTTCTTTTCAAGCCTTTAGCTTCAATTTTTAATTTTATTTGCATCTTGGTTCTACTACAGTGGGGTTGAAAACAAAATAGGGAATCATAGTGGTAGTGGAGAAGCGCATCACATCACCTTTGCTGGTGCGATTCTTTATTCAATACAATTTTTTGCATTCTATGTCTGTTGTTATAATAGTAATGATAGATCCACAAAATGAGATATGATATAACCCTAAACCCTAAATCTTTAACCCAAGGGTGGACCCAAACCCTAAAAGACTAAAGATACCTGGCTTCTTTAATAAAAAATTAACATTGTGCTAAATTCGAGTGCTATCAGAGATATGCATCACAAATTTCCAAGGATAATCGTGGGTTGGGAGGTGATTTCATATATGCAAGGGTGATTACTTCTTTGCTTATCTCTAGCTGATTTCATATATGCAACGGTTATGATGCCATCTATGTGTCAAGTATCAAGAACTCTCCACAAGAAAAGGTCTTGACAAGAATTAATACTAGGCCATCCAAATCTCTCTCAACTAAAACAAAATGCGATAAAAATCACATGTGGATACCCATGAAAAATGGGGGGTAGAATTTGGATCTAGCTACTTGAGATGTAATCTCATGAGAGTGCATGAGAACCTCAAATTCTTTGAAATGGACTTGTTAGCAATTATCATCAATGCAAGAAAACCAAAAAACCATGTGGTAGGATGGATAGTCTCAACATCCCTAAACACCACATCACATCCAAAATTTCTATCATCATCATTTTTTAGAGCTAGCTTGGCAAGTAAGGAACAAGTCATTAATGCAAAAATCTTATTAGCTACTCTAATATTCATGCAAGAGATTATTCATTCTCCTACCTACCTACTCTAGTAAATGAACAAGATCTTTCTAGGTAAATTCAAATATCCGATGAAGCCACCTTAGCATCTCGTCCATCACATGGTTTCTTCCATCGTGCTTGGTGATGGACCAAGACAAGACAACATCTACCATGAAATGAGTACATGTTTTAATATTCATAACAATAGGGCTAAACATAAACATGAGAACATAGGGATGTGAATTGTCTTCAAAATCCTCAAACCCTTGACACGAATAACAAGTCTTTCCACAAGTTCTCTCTTTCCAAGAATGGATAAGGCTTATCAAAAGTAGATTGCTGTAAATGACTATCAAAACCTAAGATATAAATAACTTGCTGCCCCATGTCATTTCCAACACCTAAACAAGAGTGATTAGCTGAAAAACTCCATGCAAATTCAAGACTTTTAGATGTAGAGGGTGGAAAATTATGACCTTTAACTATTATTGGAATGCACCATTTTGAGCCCCTAAAGCATAGTATTAATTTTTTGATTTCTTGCCCCCTAATTCATCAATTTTAAATTCATTTGGTGGCTGGAAATTCTCTGCATAAAATCCATGACTAAAAAGCCCCAATAAATGATGAAAATCAGCATGAACAAAAGCATTACATTTCTGGAAATATCTCTGCAAGAATTGCTCAAAATACACCCTATGAGAGGGAGTACAATGCTCTATCCAAAACCTATAATAATAACACATGTTTTTTGCCCCAAATCAAGATAGCAAATGGCATTGATTATTGAAGGATATGGCTGGAAATTCCTATCAAAATCTGCATAAACAATACCTTTTTGCTTCCCCAAATCATCATCAAGATCAACATCACTCTCTAGAAAAAATGGCTAGAAATGATGCCCCTTATTTCCCCTACAAGAGGGCAAACAAAGCTAGCCAAAACTTTCCCTTAAAGAAAGAAAACATGGCTTTTCCAAACTTGCAAATAAAACATCATCTTGATGCTCCAAATATGAAATAATATCTAAAGACGATGGCTGGAAATGATCGACCAAGTTTTCCCTAAAAGAGAGCACACAAGGATTCCCCAAATCTACATCAAAAATCCTCTCATGCTACTCCAAATATGCAGTACTAGCATGTTGATATGGTTGAGAATATTCATTACTTTGAACACTAGAAGTATCATAAATAGGAACTCCAAACTATCTCCAAGAATCTTCATTACAAGCATGCTTCACTTCTAGGAAAATATCGTCCATAATATAAAAAATATCATCTATCGCATGATCATATAAGGGTTTGACCTCGTCATTTATTCTCTCAAATCATTAAAAGACGGTTCAACAATTTCAAAATTTTGAGAAGAAAAACTCACCAAACCCTCTCCTTCATGGTGAGTGGAATAAGTGTCTTTACCAACTATGTTTTCAACACCAATACTTTCAAGGGCCCCTTGCACATGTTCTTCTTATTGATCTTTTTTTATGCCTCCTTCAAGAACTTATTCATGAAGAATGATGGAGTTGCAAGGTAGCTCTTCAACATGCATGGGCTCTTCTTCATTGCTTGAGGTTCAAAGGAGTCCCCATGGCTAGGCGCATGCCCTTCTTGATCTTTGATGATGTCATCAATAGGCATAAGTTCTTCTTGATGAGAAGGTACTTGAGTGCTTTCAACAAGGATCCTTTCATTCACTTCTTCATTGCTTCCTCCTATGCCAAGATTTTCTTAGACGGATTTAGTCAAGGAGACAAATATCTCCTCATATCTTTTGATTTGATCCAAAAGAGCATCGAAAGGGTCTCTTTCATACTAAAGAATAAAGTATTGGATAATTTATTTTGTGATTTGGTAAGAGTCTTTTAGATTTTTAACTCTTTGTTCTTTCACATAACTAACTTCCTATCGCTCATGAAGCACTTGAAATAAATTTAAGCACTTGAAATAAATTTGCAAAATAGGAAACCTTACTACAATTTATTAACATGAAATTTTGCATCCCTTTGCAAGGAAAATGCAAATATCTTCATCAAAACACCTTCATGCACAACTTTGAGATTTTACATATAGAATCCATAACTGAGTAAAGATAACGAGGAGGTTGATGAATATACCCATGAAAATTTAAAACTTGATCTTATCATTTTGAAGGGAACTTATTTGGATACCTTGGAATTTCCATAAGATCAAGAGAAGGATAAACCTCATGGAACTCCCAAGATGCCATATTTCTTCAAGTCCTCAACCCTAAAAATGAAATCTGAAATCCACACATAATTTTCATACTTTTTCCAAACCATGGAATCGCCAAGGTGAATCTTCAATTTCCTTCACATTTTTTCTTGTTTCCCCCTACAATAAAAAAGTCCTGAAAAATATTCAAGGACAAGGAATTTGTCCCTTCATGGAGTCACCATATGACCAAATGATTTTCAAAATTCTGCACTCATAGGTGTCATACATAGCAAGACTACATATATGGGAGATGGGATTTATCCTCGACAATTGTTCTATGATCATTTCAAATATAACAAGTGCATAGAAGAGTGTAATTTCATTTTATTATATGTATATGTTCCATATTTTGTAAATTCTATCTATTTTATTTTTGTTGGTAAGTTTTGTGTTATAAATCTTTATTGGAATTAAATATTCATTATGCTTCCACTTTTGCTTGTGTGAGGTCTGATATCTACCAAATCCACTCAATATTATCTACTGAAAGGCATCTACAACAGTTCATATTTGTTCATTGAACAATGCCCAGTTTGTGTAATACCAAGGTGAAAATTGAGGTAGTTTTTACAAGTAAATGTAGGTTTTGGTTTATTGATTTCATTTTTTATTTCTTATTTTGTAGTGTTTTTTGTGCTGCTACTGATGTTCAAGCATTCACCTCTGAGTTGAAAAATAAGTTGTCAACCAAATGTTGAGGAAAGTATGAAACTGACTTTACTCTAGTAGTGAAAGAGATATATGAGGACTATGATGATAAAGGTACAGAGAAAGAGGAATTTATGCCATATATTGATGATGCGAAATCCAGATCATGTATTGATGAAATATTAAAGGATTCTACGAACAAGTAGAGAATCCCATTCTTTTTCTGAATACGACTAAGTGTGGGAAATGGATCACAAGAAGAAATGATAGCAGGGTCCATTGGATTTGAATTTGTCTGATGCAAACAAAATAGGTAACTCACTTATCACTTGGAAGATATAGTAATATACACCATTATAAGTTCATGGTTTTATTCTAAATTTTTATATCTACAGTCGTAATTTTAGGGTAAGTGTGTATAGTGTGATATCCTATTTGTGTTATTTTGAGAGATAGAAAATGTTGCATGATAAGGTAATCGTTATAGTAACACTTGAGTTAGTAGCAAATATATTATGGTGTGTGCAGTTTATGCTTAGTTTCCTCATCAATTGATGTGGGTGCTTATTTTGTTAGAGGAAATGGTACTCTTAAAATACAATGAGTAAGTAATGGAATGTGAAGGCATATATATTAGAACTGAAAATCCATTTAAGAGTACAAAGATAATGTTGAAATAGGTAACATTGAGCCCTAGTGATCCAAAAGGATAAAATGGACAAGTTTATGATAGGTTCCAAGATAGGATAGGATAATATAATTTTAATGGTGTATGTCAAATGACCACAAATAGGTCAATGGGACTACTAGATAAATCCAAGGAAGAAGCAAAAAAAATTGGTGCAGTCAACTATTAGCTCTTATAATAATCAAATCTAAGAATAAATGTGTAATGAGATTCCTATTGTTCATGATTTTTACTGTTGCCTCAAATATCCAGAGATATGTGGTTGGTGACTGAGCTTTGTTTCATATGATTGGGCCAAATTTGTGTGCGTATAATTGACTATGCTATATTGTAAATAGACAATGTGATAGGACATCATGTAGGTAGAGGTTGGTACACAACCTATGTGCCTTGAAACAATTTATAGATTGTTCTCTTTTGTCTATAAGATATGATCCATAGGTGATAAATTTTTAGTTGAGAGTCATACCCTTTCGAACTTGTCATGGTATCCTTGGTTTTTAATGTTCTTGTTCCATAGGAAAACCAAATATCCAACTTACAACTTGTTATCTTTGAATTTTCAGTCAAACAATTGATTCACATGGTCCTAGTAATCCACAAAGTGACTGCTATATAACCAAGGATGGATATTATGGCGATGGTGAAAACAATTATGATTTGCTAAAGAGTATATGTGAAATAATTTTATCATGACACATTTATTGGTTTTGACATCCTTGTCATTATAGTTTCAATCCAAACAAAGTTTGTGACATATAGGCATACTAGTGTTGCTACAAAATGGAGTATACTGCTCTTTGAAATATTCAACCCATAAAAAACTTGGCTTTAAGGATACTGCTACAAGAAACCCCCATATTTGTTTCTCATAATACGCCCATATTTGTAAATAGTTATGTTTACAATTGTAAGGTCAGGAACAAGGATGTATGTTACAATTTTCAGTGGTATGATGACTGCATTTAGGATGAATCTGAAATTTTTTTCATATCCTCAAATTTTGGGTGACAGTATGATGGAGAAGTGTTATAGGTCTATGAATATTTATCCCAAATTTTCCATGGAAATATTAGAGGAATGTTTTGTAGGAAAAATTTTCAAAATACCATTTTGTTGGAAAATTTGACACTGAGTATCATACTCCATGGGCCTGCAAACTTGTTTGGACATCCAAACAATGATATAATTTAGAAAGTGGACTTGTAACTTGGACAATGGGATGGTGAATCAAAGGATCCTATGTCTAAGATAGATTTTGTACACTTTCCAATGTCATTCACTGCATCTACAAACACCAGAGATCACTATGAAAGTCTATTTGTGAAGCACTCCATCTGTGCTTGTATTTTGCAACCACTTACATGCAATGTTTGGGAAGCATATTTGAAAGCATCACTTCTATGAGTGGCATAATGCAACTAGCAACAAAGGGGATAATAGAGAATAGTTTTGGGAGTGGGAGCTAGGGTATTGGAAAGTAAGTAAACTAAATAGGGTGATTGTTATTGATGGAGGAAAAACATCACTTGTAAATGTAGATCTTACAAGAAATATTCTTTTAGAGAAGGGTTTAAAAACAGTAATTGTGCCCACATATCCTTCTGTTAATGGAAAAATAAATTAGAGGTTGTAGATTAGTGCTTTAAAGTGAGTTCCTAGATTGTAGAAAAACAATGACAGATAAATTGTAACAAATTTTGAATCTTTTAAACATGGAAACACTTAACAGAGCATTCAGGTTTCAAACTGTAAATAAAATTTGAAGGGTGAAAACGGTTTTGAAAATATTCATGAAAATTTTGTTCCTAATGTCAAAGATAATGTGCTTTTTACATTTGTGACTAAAGACAATGAAGTTAGGGTAGTTCCAAACACTTCTTTGCATCAGAATTCGATTCTGAAGAAGAATATGCTTGATCAAGATACGACTTGATCAATGTCGAAGATAAATGTGCTTTTTGAAGCATGTTGTTTTTTTTAAAAACATCTACACGTCATTGTATTTTTGATGCCTAGGCCATCCTCAGGCCATCAAATTTCCAACTTGTTGGCCATCTATAGGCCGTCAGATTTCTGACGCTCACATTAGAGGAAGTTTGGGGTCTAAAATGGGCCTTATAAGAAAATGCACCAACAATAAATTTTGTGAGTTAGAATTCAAGAACCAATAGAATTTCAATAAAACGAGTCAACCATAATGGTTGAATTGACATATTTGTCATAAAAGAAAACTACTTTTTTGTTCGTATTTTCGACATATCTCCCCGTGTTTTTACTCAAATTCCGAGCGGGAGAGCTCGTCGGATGTGGAATTTAATTCCGCATCCAACTAGTACCCACAATGCATACTTTTGATAGACCCCACTACCTCAAAAACAAGAAATACCTGAAAAAAATGTGATGATGATGTCATCATCACATTTTTTCAGGTATTTCTTGTTTTTGAGGTAGTGGGGTCTGTCAAAAGTATGCATTGTGGGTACTAGTTGGATGCGGAATTAAATTCTGCATCCAATGAGCTCTCCCACTCGAAATTTGAGTAAAAACAAAGGGAGATATGTCGAAAATACAAACAAAAAAGTAGTTTTTTCATTCTTCCTGCAAAATCAATAACTATTATTTTATTATTTTCCTTAGGAGGCCCATTTTAGACCTCAAATTTCCTCTAATGGGACATGGCATTCGATGAAGAGTTAATTAAAGCGATGAATTCCAGGTGTCGGACTGATGTGATATCCATCGGTTATTCGAAGTCGTGTCATCGAAATTTAGATGCCGAATCCAAGTGACAATTTCTTGATTTACGATGATATCCTATCGAAATACTGACAGCGTCTGAAATGGTGTCGAATAATCGACAAAGTCCCACCCAAGATGGGATTTATTTCTCCAATTAAATCCATCCCCCATTGCTAGAAAGAGGCCTCAACATGTATGGTATTTAGAGGTAATGGCAAAAGATTCATCATTCCTTCAAAGATCTGACACTTATGGCAGGAAACAACCTCTTTGCAAGTATAAGAAAACATAGTGGGCCAATAAAAACTTTCCCTTATGATATTATTCACACTAGTCTTCCAATAATGATGACCTTCACATTCCCTTGCATGAAACTCTTCAATGAGATTCTTTTCCTTCTGTTCATTTACACAAATTCAGAAGGACTCTCCCTAGCTCTTTCCAATACAATTTCCCATTTAAGATGCAGAATATTGTTTCTTTTTTTTTGAGGAACCTGGACCTTGTTTTTTTCATACTCTATGGATCTTATAGATGTTGTAATACAAATATGATTTCATTATACCATGGGGATGACAGGGAATGCTCAGGTACTTGTGGTTCTAGTTGTTCCTTAGGGTTTTTCCCCGACGCTGACAATTCAACAATCATGTGAAGGATGAGAGCAACACATTTAGACTATGCCATGATTCTAGCTAGTCCCTAGCCTTTAATCAGCTTCATGTGTTTAATCTCCAATTCATATTCAAGAAATATTGCTATCCATTTTCCCCTTCTACCCTCAGGGCCTGGTTGGGTTAGAATATCCTTTTTAGCACTGGCAGGGACATGAGAAATAATATGAGAATGCATGATGTACACTCATAATTCCTTCAAGGCTTACACCAGAGCATAATCTTGCTTTTCCAGGATGTTGTATTTCAGTGGAGCATCTCTCAATGTTTTTCTGTAGAAAGCAATGGGTTTCTCATTTCCTTCATGATTCTTTTGTAACAATATCCATTCCAATGTGTGCTCTGAAGCAAACGAGAATATGGGGAAATATTTGGAGAAGCAAGGGCTTTCTAACATAGGTGCTTCTGAAATAGCATTTTTTATTTCTTCAATCGAATGTTTTGTTTCAAGTGTCCACTTGATCTCTTTGTCCTTTCCCAGCATGTTAGTTATACACTTTACTATCTCAATAAAGCAAACAATAAACCTTATCAGGAAATTCATCTTTCCCAGAAAGGATTGAACCTCAAAATTATTCCAAGGGAGTTCAATTTTATGTATTTCCTCAACTCTCTTTGGGTATATTTTGATTCATTCTTGAGAAATTATGTGCCCAAGCAACTTCCCCTCCTTCATTGCAATGTATGACTTCTTTGAATTTAGAGAGATGCTGATCTTTCTAAACTTTTTGAACATTCTCATTAGGTGTGCAACGTGCCCGTCATCAAACTTTGAAAAGACAGTGATGTCATCCAAATATATGACCAAAATATTGTCCTTTTCGTCAGCAAAAGCTATGTCCATGGCCCAGTGGAAGGTTTCCCCTACATTCATGAGTCAAAATGGCATTTTTGCACACATAAAAGTGCCACAAGGCATGGTGAAAGTTGTGTTTTCTTGGTCTTCTGGGTGAACCATGATCTTATTGTAGCCTTAGAAGCTATTCAAGGTGGAGATCCTTTGGGATCCCACTTCCCTCTGAAAAATGTAATCCATCTTAGGAAGAGGATACTGATCCTTTAAGGAAACTCTATTCATATTTATGAATTCAATGCATATCCTTATCTCTGTATTCTTCTTCCTCACTAGGACCAAATCGGCCTCCCAGCTCAAAAATCTAAGGGCCACAATGATTTTTTCCTCAAATAGTTTCTTTATTTCCCTTTCCACTTGGGGTAGCATCTTGGGGTTCATTCTCCTTAGTTTCTATTTGAAAGAAATTTCATCCTTTTTTATTGGTATAGTGTGATGCATTATACTTGTGTCATAAGCCTTAAGATCACTATAGCTCCAAGAAAACACATCTGAGTACTCCTTCATCAGTGAAATGTATTTGAGTTTGGCCTCAAGTGAAAGCGCTCTTGATATTTTGATGACCTTTGGATTCTTCTCTATCCCAATATTAACATCTTCCACATCCTTATATCTCGGGACAAGCTGAGGTTCCTTAGAAACATCATTTGGGTGAAAAAGATTTTCTAAAGGGACCAAACCCTTGGGGATAGATTTACGTTTGAGATACAAGATATATTTTATACAGAGATTGTTTATATATATTATTGATGTCCATCAATCCCTACATTTTTGTCCCATATTCCTTTTCAGTTTCACTTCCAAGAGCACCCTCAGCAGGGACAGTGATATCATCACGTGCCATTTTTTTGGGAGCATCAATATGACTTTGCAAGAATTCTTGGGTGAGAGTTGGCCCTTATAGGAGTATATTATTTTCACCAATGGTCAGGAAATCAAAATCCCCAGTGAGAGTGAGGAAATTATGAATGTGTTTGTCATCTTCAAAGACCTTCTAGAACTTAACATTATTTGGGAAAGAGGGTATGTGCCTAACTTCAAATTCATGTTTTCTATTGGGGTATATGGGAATCTTGAAAAAATTGATAGAAATGGCCAAATAATAAGATATACAATCCTGTAATATGGGAATTAGATTAAATTTGCATTCTTCAAAACACCCTATCATGTCTTGCGAAACATTCTTGTAACTTATCATTCTGAGATGTCTGGCCTGATACTGACCTTGCATTTTTTTAATCACCATCTCGAAGTTGCCATGTATCACCACCTTATTGACTTGTAAATCCTTCAGGATCCGAATTGGTAACATCATAGCCTAATACTATGACTCATTATTTGTACAATCAAAGGTGAGTTTGTAAGAATAATTTAAAGCTCTCCCTCTTAGGGGTATCACCCAAACTCCAGCTCTTGCCCCTTCTCTGCATGCTGCCCCATCAAAAATTATATCCCACACTCCTTCTAGTTCCCCCATGAGTGGGTACAAATGCAACATTCTATGAACTGCAACTATCTTTTCCTCCTTCTATAAAGAAAATAGCTGATCCCATCTCAGTATCTAACGAATAGATGGGGTGATTGTTTGGCCTCCCTACATTGGTCGCCATGCATGCTAACTTTTTATCCCTAAAAATACTTATCTATATTCCAAATACAAGGATGGTGGCATAATACATATCCATTTGAAGAGAACCCTTGAGTTTGGCCGCCCAAGATCTTGACAACAACATTCCAAACTTCGAAGGGATGTCAGCCACAACTACATCCATTACCAGGGTTTTGGAAGGGATTTGGGCTAAATATATGACTAGATATTTGATCAGTCCTAGGAACTTGAATTTGATGGAATCAAAGGAAAAAAGGTCTTTGTATGGTCTGGTCACTTCCAATCCCAGTTTATCCATGATCATCTTGGGCATCAGATTGTGGGAGGCTCCTGAATCAAGCATGGCATTGTGTAGAATGGAATTATGAATGTTCAAACTGAAATAGAAGGTAGGAATGTATTCATCATATGGCTCATCTACGTGGGGTTCGAATAGGATGGAAAGTCTATCATATTGAAGGTTAAGGAATTCTGATATTTCATAGATTTCTCCTATAGGCTTTAACATAGTTGTAATCTTTGAATGATATTCAGAGTCTTTAATAATTCAATAAGAGGGGAATATATTTTAATCTTTACAATTTCAACCTCTAGAGTGAAAGAGGTTTGTCCCTTATCAAAGATCCTTGGGTTATCTTTTTTTTTTTTTTTCCTTTGTGTTCTATTACATTTTTGGAGCTATCTTTAGGAGGTGTATCATTTTGGGGCTTACTTGCAGAGGCCATATTTCCTCGAGCTTTATTCATAAAAATAGGGACATATCCATTTCTCAAGCCAATATTCCTCTACAGATCCATGAGAACAAGCCGATATCCTTTCTTAAACTCCTTTGTTTCCTCAGCAGGTAGCTCCCCCACTTCTTGATAGGAATTATCATGCTCTTCTTTCGTAAAAAAGGTAGAGGATGATTCGGTGTCCATATGGTGGATATCATCCTCAGATTTATTTTCATAATATTGCTCCACATAATTCTCTTGAAATGGGGACCTAATAAGTGGATTGAGAGGGTTTCACTGATCTCTCTATCTGTTTTGGAGGATATGTGGCCTTCTAGCATTCTGATTTCTATTTTTCTGCTCTTGATTTTCCCTAGGAGGTGGTCTATTATCCACAGAGAGTATCTCCATCAAATTTCCAATGGCCTTCATCATCATGTCCATTTTGACCTCTTGTGAGTTAGAGGAAGAGGGTTGCTTAGGTTCTTTATCCTTCCTTATATCTCCCTCTTCTCTTCTCCATTCTGCCTCATCCCTCTTCTTCTTTCTAGAAGCAGTCATGTTTACCTCTACCTCTATGGAATATTTCATTATATTGACTAAGGAGGTCAACCTTCTTTCACTTAACAACAAGTTAAAATCACTATCAAAAGGCTTCATCATATTGAAGTTGGGCAGAAGCAGGGGGGGTTTGAACTGGGAAGGGATGGAGTTATATGTCTTCATAAATATGTTAGAAAATTATTGGATGGATTCAATCTCCCTCCTCCTCATAGAATTATATTGGGACAGGTACTGCTTAGGATATTTCTTGTCTGCCCATTTGTCCTTGAAAGAATCTTCAAAAGATTGATAGTTCAGAATGGAGTTGTCTAGGAGATTTTTGAACCATTTCCTTGCTTCTCTAGCAAGTCTTTGGGAAAAGAGTCTAACCTTAACATCATCATGATCAACTTCCTCCATGTCTATCCAATATACAAACCATCCCAAGTGTTCCTATATTGAATACCCCCTTTCGCCATTAAATTGTTTGAGTCTTTGGGAGCATCCCAGAGGGAGGTCATGAAGAGAACCAAGAAGAAGTATACAAGAAAACCTATTTTCCATCCTTGGGACTATAGAATGGTTTCCAAGGGGGTTTGAAACAGTTGTGAGAGAAGTTACTATGTTTTGAGGAACTGTATAAATGTGAGGGGTTGTGAGATTGGAAGATGATGACTTATTTATCTTAGAAGCAATGGGAGATAGGTCTATGGTAGTGGACTGCTCTATGGTAGTGGAGTTTAATGCATTTGACTGAGTGGAAAATAGGGGGCACTATGGGTCATATAAGTGTTGAAAATCCTTACCTAGAGATTTTGAACTCTCATGAAGCCAAGAAATATGGGAGAACTCAAATGCAGAGGGGTCTAAATCTGCTTCAAAAAGGCTGGACTCAGAATTGGTCCTACAAACATTTGGCTCAAATTATTCACTACAATGCTCAAATATATCATGAATAGAAATAACACCTTCAGCGGGTAAAGAAAAATTTCTGTCTAACTGAGGTGTCACTAACCTTTGTTGCTTCTTGACCTTTCGAATCAGCTTCTCTTGATAAAAAAGTTCTTGAAAATGCTCTGCCTTAGGATTCTCCTCCTATTAATCCTTTTGGTTTCCAATATTTCTAGTGGAGTCACCTTCCAAAATCTTTGAATGGAGTCACCATAGCATATACAACCAATATGTGTCTAGGACTGGATACTCATCCAGGTCATAGAACTAAAACACTGTCGTTTCCCCAAGGAGATAATAGTGATTAGTCCCTTGAAATGACGCCAAGATGTTATAACCCAATAATTTTCCTATGGTTGTGGTAGGAAATCACAGGACTCTCTCTTTGTCATAGAAAAATTCATATACACATATAGCTTGAAGAAAGCACTCAGAATTCTAGATATTTTAAGGGAATGAGTCACTAAGGTTTTAAAGAGGGTAAGGCAGACAAATAACAAATACCATTGGGAAATGAAGTAAAATCCTGAAACTTCCAAGGTCTTACAACATAATGACCAGAGATAACATTTTTCATATGAGGCAAAGTAAGTTTTAATGTTCAGCTAAATATCTTTGAGAGATAGAAAGAGGAAAAGAGAAGAAGCCCAATGAAACAGGAGGCACCTATCTATTGATGAATCTCTTGAAACACATTTAGTAGAAGAAACATTCAAGGATGATACCTAAAACAAAGCATCTAATAGAGGATGGATTCCAATAAATTTACTATAAAGACATAAAAGATTCATTGTCTAATGTAAGGAGTACTTAGCAGAGAATGAAATCCTTGCATGCAACTAGAAATGCATTAGAAAAAACTAAACATACATGGAAATGAAGAACACATGAAAACACATACTGAATATTTAACATCGTGATGAGTCCCAGACACTCGTGAAATACTTTGCATTAATACTTCCAAGAAAAGTTGCAGAGTCACAAAACCAAGCACAGAGGATTCCAAAATGAATATCGAATCCTTTGTTCCTCTACTAAGGCTATATTTATGGAGTAATACGCTCCTGAGACCAACCTCAAAACAGATCCAAAATGAGTTATCATATGGGAATCAAAACCTATACACACTAAATCCTAACAAATATTGAGTTGGCAGATTCACCATGATCACAAAACAAAATAGGAAAGCACATTGGGATGCGCGTGATAGATCAAAATGGAAAAATTGACATCTGGGACTCAAGATCGCTTAATGAAAACAACTGTTCAGAGCATCTTCAAATGAATTGAAACAGTTTTAACCTTCCTTGCATCTTTCAACCAGCAAGATCTATACTAGCTGTATATTTCAATCTTACCCACATCTCGACTGTCCAACAGTGTCGCTTTACCTCATTTCGTAATTCTCCAACCTAACTTACCCATTGCTAGTTCTCATCGCGAAATGATCCCGGGTCATGGATCTAAAATTCACCTTGATATCCAGTGTTAAAGTTTGCTGGGCCTACAAGATTTCATAGATTAGGAAACCTACTTATCCTATGCACATGTTTCCATTTTCTGCACCATCGATCTTATGCAGAAGCTTTCTGAGCCATTGATCTGAGATAAAAGTTGCGGGCTATGGATCATGGAAGGAGGGACTTCTACTTTCACATAGCTTAATTCTGATATTTTCGCTTCCTCCTTTCTTCTCCTTTCCAAGCTATTGATCTTCTATGGAAACCCTCCGGACCGTTGATCTTGCGGATTGCAGAATGTGGAATTTGAACTTTCTGCAACCAAATTTTTGCATTTTCCACTTCCACCCTTTTCTTGCAGGATCATTCTGGACCGTTGATCCCGTGGATCACGAAAAGCAGGTTCATTAACTTTTACGACCGAAATTTCTCCTTTTCTGCCTTCCATCTTTTCGATTATGCTAAATAGTGAAAAGAAGATTGCAGAGAGAGGATTTTCAACTTTCTTGAGGCTCAATTTTTATATTTTCTCTCTCGCCTTTTTTATTCCACTTTTTCCGAATAAGTCTAGTATCCAAGGTCGTGCCTAAGGAATTTTTACTATTTTGACATTCAGGATTAGGAACAATCCTTCTAAACACTTCAAACCACCTTTCTGCATACCTCTAGGTCATAATATATGAAATTTTTTTCCCTTGCCCCTCATTTTTCATTAGCTTACTCTTTTACAGGGGAATTAGTGTGGAGGTAATTTTAAAAATCCTCAAATTTTATCACAGGTGCTAATAGCCTCTAATATAACATTTGCACCTTTAACATATAAACATTTAACATCTATAACACATATAAACTTTACCCCTTTCATGTATCAACCCTTAACATGTATAATCCCTTACATCTAATTCTATAACCTTAACCAATGTGACTTATAATAAAATTTAACTCTAACTATTATAATCACTAACACCTAAATATCATAGTATGGATCTAATTGCTAATCTCTAAATCATATAACCCCTAATGATTATAACCTCCAATATAACATTGATAAATACCTATAAACCCTAATACATATAACTTATAAAGTGTATCACTACTTAATCCAAGCCTTAAAGCCTCTAAATCTTAATGCACAACCCCTATAAACTCTAACACATAAGGAATAGAAAAACCTAAACCATGCAACCATCAATACATATGACTCCAAACACATACAATCTCTAACCCATGATTTCCCTAACCCATTGGATGCTATAATTGCTAACTCTTATGACCATTATCATGCATAACCCATGTACTCCTAATATAAACCATATAATTGCTAATATTTAATTACGATAACATATTTTACCTATAACCCCTAATATAACCAATAACTCTTGCAACCTGTAAACCTTATAATGTATAACCCTTAAAACCCTTATATTGGTGCCACAATAAACCCTTATTCCTAACCATGAAGATATATACTCTAAATTGTACCACATATTACCACTTCACTCTATAGAAAATCCTTCTTCTATATAAGATAGTAACCCTAAGACATATAATTCTATAACACCTAAACTTATTAACATCAATATACATCCCTCATAACCATTATAACCATAACCACTATCATGCATAATCCTTTATGTCATTACTAACACCTAATCCATATAATCTCTATCATCCATAGCCCCTTACCATTAACCCTTAATATGACCTTAAATCCTTATAAATTTTAAAACTTATGACCATAGATACATATAATAGTTTGGTATGGTTGGCTTAAATAATGAAGGAACTCCTTTTCAAGGAAAATTTTGCAAATAAATTTGAGGGATGTAATATAAGAAACAAATGGTTGAGCTAACCTCTTTTCGATAAAGTTTGTAAACATATTGTCCCACCTTCAAACACTTGTGAGAGTGAGATTGTCGATACCCTATCAACCTCAATCAAGGCACAAAGTGGAAAACATATCACAAGTGAGATTTTAACCTAGGTGAGATGGATAACAACTTATCATTTTAACTACACAATATAAGACCGAACTAACATAATAATGAAGGAAGTTATTTGATTTTGTCCAAATTTAACATTAGACAAATTATAGATGGCGTGTTGTACTATCATGGAAAATATTAATAAAAATGAAGATATGTGATACTCTTAGGACATTCTCTAAAACATTCATAGCCATGAAGAATATTCAAAACATAGCCATAAAACGTAATTAAAAATAATAAAAAATATGAAACAATGTCTCCTATAATATAAACCATTATATTAATTAAGTATTCATTAATTTAAAATCTAATTTAAATTAACATGTTAACTAGATAATGATTAATTCAAAGAAATTCATTATTAGTATTATATGACTAATTTAACATAGAATCTTATGAATGTAACTAATCATGAATTACACTTGATGCAACTATCTATTTCCTTTATTTTCTTAAAATGAATATTCAATGAGATGAACACTTCAATTCCCGAATTCATCGACATTTTATGACTTCTAAATAATGACTGATTCAAAACCATGGAGATTAGTTTTACATGGCTAATTTAATATAGATTCTTATAAATACATAAAAGCTCGACTAAAATGCAACCTTTATTTCCTTTATTTTTTCAGGATCAATATTCACATGAGATAAATAGTTCAATTCCCAAATTCAATTACATTTTATGAATTTCTATAATCACAACAATCCAATGCGATATCAAAAGATTTATTATTTTAATATCGAATGGAGTTGTTAGTTTATGGTCTGCCTGTACATTGCATTAATCATATTTACCTTGTATAAATTAAAAAAATATGTTTTAATTTTTCAAATTTCAACATTAGAAGATGGAATTTTCGACCTTACATTTGAATATTTTAAAATAAAAAACTATACACCATTCAATTGCATAGTTTTAATTAAAAGATTAGATGGAATTTTTTTCACTTTTAATGTTTTATAGTACATGTGAACGTTTTCAAAAATTACATTTCATGGGAAAGCCTTCCACATAAAAATTGCATATTTGGACATTCTCCAAACTAAATTATATGTTATCATTGCTTAGTTTGGTTGTACTATGGGTGTTTCAGTGTGTTGAATCAATTTTTGCATTAAAACTAACATTTTTTTCAGGAGAAAAAAAATATATCTTTCTTTCCATTCATAGAGAATCAAAGAAAAGATGGACATTACAAATATAGTGTTGATACATCTTTAAGGATGTAATCAATATAATTGGACAAATTCCATTCAGAATAATGAAAAATCCAAATAATAAGTATAGCTCATAATAACCAAATTAAAAAATTAAAAATTTATCTAAACCAAAATTGTAATTTGTTCTCCTGAGGATGATCCCAGAGTAGGGGTCGAAACGTCGAGATCTTCAACTCTCCAACGCAGCTTCCTTCTTTACAATTCTCCGACTGCGTAATGACTACCTTTAAAGAGATAACCTAATCAAGTTTCAATAATGACAAATAGAAAAAAATGTAAAATATTTGACCTTGTTAAAAAATGTTTTGTATTAAATATTTAGAGTTTTAATACATATGTAATTTTTTTCATCATTATAGAAATAAAGTTAATATGAAGTGATAAATAAAGATTAAAAAATCACTTCATAGACTAATGTACATTGGATTATGGTAGTGATTAATAATGATAGATAAAAGAAAAAATACCACTCCTACATTAATGTACATTTAAATATGGTAGCGAATAATAATAATAATATGCAATTTTCTTACAATACCAATATTATTGATTTATTTTGACAAATGAATTGAAAATTTATTTCTCACATCTATAGGGAATTAAACACGCTGGTGGAAACTTTCTCTAAAGAAGGGATCCATCAGCGTTACAATATTATTACTGAAAAGGAATTTTATGAAGGATCCCTTGTATCGATGAGGATAGTCAACCTTAATGAATTTTAAATGGCCTTCTAGTCCTGTAGGAATCTCCATTAGTTTTTTGAGCTTGTGTATAACATTTCAGTCTGTTTCCTTGTGACTTAAGTCAAATTGTTAGTTTTTTTTCATGTCCACTTGGGATTAGCAATTTTTGGTTCCTTGAAGATTGTACTCCATGATCACTTAGGTTAGAGGAGCGTTGATGGGCGGTGTGTGAGATATGAGTTTCTATTTCTGATTGGTTGCTTTTATTTTCATTATATGAGATGCTCACTTGTGTCTTTATCCATACTTTCAACAATTGTATTGTTGGTACGGAATGCCTTTACCTTAAGACATATTTTTTTATGTAATATCTCTTTTTTTTTTTTGGGGGGGGGGGGGGGGGGTTAGCAGTGTTGAATGGAAATATGAGACAAAACAATCTAAATCTATGCATTACATTGTCAGTTCACTACATTCAACTTTTACAGTTTGTTTCTATATGGAAGGAGCATGATCGGTGGTTAATATTAGTTTAGATACTTCGTTTGATTGTGCTTTTTTGTGCAATACTTTTTTTGTATTGTCACTCAGTAGCTACTTGAAGCATGTATTTTTTTTCTTACTTGGAAATAAAAATACTTTTTTATTTGTGGAAAAAAGCAAAGAGGCATATTAACTACGTTATCTTTCATTAAATTTCTTGGACTAGTTCTAATTTAAGCCTCTTCAAATATAGGACAAAAAAAAACTTTCTAAAGTCTAAAATTGAGAATTCTAAAATGCAAAAATACAGTTCCAAAAGTGTCAATACCAAGTCCCAAAAGTGCGCTTTTCGGTTTAATATTGGCACTTTTGGAATTGGATTCTAAACTTTTTGAATATGATATTAACACTTTCTATGCCAGATTTTGCACTTGTGAAATTCAATGTTATCACTTTCAAAATATGATTTTTCACTTCAATATTGAGAATTTAGGAATAAGAGTTGGATATTGACACTTTTGGAATTAGATATTGACACTTCTAGAATCTGATTTTTCACTTAAAAACCCTCGATTTCACACTTGATTTTCAATCACATTTATTCTAGCATATCAATGATAGATTTTAAAGTTGTTTTCACATCAAGATCAAATGTACTACTTAAACAATCACACAATTTTAAATATATATTAAAATCTAGAGATATTATTCACCATTAAAGCATTGACACATAAAAAATATTAAGAAAAGTAGCTAGTTACATATTATTTAACAAACTAGAGTCATTTTTTTATGATAGGTCTCACATCATTAACACCATTTAGGAGTAGTAAACAAGGCCACAATCAATCTAACAAAAAATTGACATTCACATGACCATAATTATAATATTTTGTAATTACACAGTTCCCTCCATCATTACAAACATGTTTTCCTTTTGAATCGTCTACAACCATTGGGTTTCTAGCATCATAACTACCCTGCAACATCTCCCAAAATATAGGTTTGTGATATACAAGTGGATTTTCAAAATCAACGTAACAATTTATTGATATGGTGTCCCAATAATCTTGTGTCGTAATGACTTTAAATTGTTTCATTTTCAATCCAATTTTTCTTTTTAAAGATCCTCTTAGGGAGTTACTCTTGCCCCAGTGCACCCTCCCTTGGTTAATTTTATCTCCAGGAGTTATAACTCAAGAGATGCCTTCCACCTATATTGGGGGTTACACTTCCATGTGGCCCATTCTTCATCCTTGTGTGACCTCTTTGACTTATTGGACCTATTCTACATCATTTATGATTATTTGGCATTTATTATTTTAAATTTGTGATCCACATCATCCATGATAGTTAATTTTTTCCTCATATAGTGACTATGGGCCAATTGGAGTTTAATACTCAAATTTCCAAGAATAAATGTAAATGTTATACTTTATTGTGCTTCATGAAATTCATTTTTTTCAAAATTGTTTCATTTGATGTTATGTGTTGCATATGTTAATTAATGAATTTCTTATGTAATCATAAATTCAAATAATATTCATAATAATATCATATAATATTAACTATAATAAAATTAACATATGCTAACAATCAATTAATTTAATATAATATCAACTAATTAAAGTAATAATTAACTAATCGAAATAGAAAGAGCTAATAGAATACTGAAATCCATCATTAAATATATAAAATTTAAATATTTAATAACATATTGCATTGGATTAGATAATAAGATATTATATAAGGTATCCAATAAAATTAGTTGTATGTTACTATTTTGTGCCAAGTTGTTGATAATACTTTCCAATTGATATCAAATCTAAACTTTTATTAGGTATCCTTGTGGTATCCACATTCACACTCCATAGGATACCACATTTGATATTAAATTTAATGTCCAAATTCGATATTGATTTGGGAATTGAGAAAGTATTATAAACAATTTGATATTCTTGCTTTCCAAGCAAAAACATGTATCATACACTAATTTCGGGTATTTTTTAATTATTTGATTACTCTTTTTCCACTTCTCTTTGTTGAATTGTTTGGATACATTTATGGATTCTTTTATCTAGAGAAGTTTTTCCTCAATTACAAATCTTCATGTTTTAGGTATGGCTAGGATTGATATTTTGTTGATATTGATGTATCAATTGTCTTATTGATAACACAATGAATTGTTGATGGTATGTTGTGTATCAAAGCACCTCTTATTTTGTGAACACACTCAAGTAGCAATAATTATGAAATATGAATTACATGTCCACAAAAACATATATGCATGGATTTCATTTTTATTGGTAAAATGAATGGAATTATTTTTTATTACTTTAAGTTTAATCTTCTTATATCTCAAAGGAATTTAGAATTTAGTAGATGGGAACGAGAAACAATGAACAAGTTAATTTAGTGTTTAAATATTTATTTTTAATTAAAATGTTCCAAACTCCCTTTGTGTTAAAGTTAGTAGAGGGAAGAGTGATATAACCGCATACCATTATACGTCACTAGGTAGACTTTGGGTATTTATTTGGACATTATGGTGATAAAATATCTTAGATTTTGAATCCTAATACTTATTCCACTTTCCATGTGTAATTTTGACAACATTATTAAACATACAAAAATTTAGCAATGCTCATTGTAGTTATAAGCATAGCCTTTAAAAAAACAATTGTAAGAAGTAGCCAATGCCATTGCATGGTTTGTTTCAAGGTTTTATTCTAGTTCTTTTATTTATTGTATCACGCAACATTTAAAACCATGGAAACACGCTAATAAAAGCATGTTATAACTCCCATTATATAACATTTGCGAGACATCACTTTAGTTTTTGAGTTGAATCTAGAGAAATTACTAAGAAAAATGGTATAAAATCTATTTCAAAATTACGTGAGACCTTGTTGAAATCTCATACAAAGTATCAAAGGGAATATTGATGAACATACACAATACTTCATGATAGAGGAACAAAGAACCAAGAGAGAATGTCAGAGCCAAGTTGAAAATCAAGATATACATTGATTTCTTTAAATGAGCTCTAGAGGGAGAAAAAACTCTAAAATTTGGAGGTAGAATCTGTAATTAGAAATAAGTTAAAATGCATGCACACACTTGAACATGTAGACTTAAATTACAGATAACTAGTTATGTAGTTGGGAAATTGACTCCCTATAATCATAAGTACATTCAAGCAAGCAGGGATCTTGGGAAAAGTGAAGACCATGTACAACTTCATGAGGAATCTACTAGCACTATGGACTCCCATGAACATTAGAGAAAGAGAAAAGTAACCCCTACATGTATAATTTTTATTTTTTATATTTCTTTTAATATATTCATGGAGATTTTTTTCTATCTTGGAGGGGTTTTCTCCAACTAAAAAAAAATATGTGGTTTATTTATGATGAGGATTTAGATTTTTTTTTTATTCATGTATACATGGTCTCATCAATAGAACAATGAATTGTTGATAGTATGTTTTATATTTATAGATAATTTATTTTGTGAACACACCCAATAGTGATCAAGATGGTATGGGTTACATATGCACAAGAAAACGCACACCCTTGCATTGTATCATTATTCATAATCATTGCGTCTCTTTTCTAGCACTTTGGACTTAATTTTGTTATATGTCAATGGATTCAAGCATTTAGTTGATTGCAAATAGAGGCCATGAAAATGTTCTTTTAATATTTAAATGTTATTCCTTAACTAAGAAATTCTTACCTGCCTTCATGCTGACATCACAAAAGATAAAGTGACATTATACATTATAGACCAACACAACACTTGAAATATTTAAGGTATCAAGGAAAATATCAATCAAATTTGTGACAAGTTTACATGTATGAGAGGATTCTTGTTCTTGTGGATGTTTCACTTTTCCTATTTAACATTGACAATATTATTACATCAACAAAAAAATTAACAATATTAATTATTGCTAGAAGCTTAGATTCTACAAAACAATTGTAGTGTGTGTCAATATGTATATATTTATACTACATTCTTAATAGATAAAATTGAGATCCATGGAGGAAATTAGAGTAGCTCACAATAAAGAAGGATTGTCTTGACTATTTCCTGAAATCTATACAAAAGTCAATCCCAACTCATAGTGGATGGTCATGAATTGGATAGGTGGTTCTACGTAGGAAATGAGTGACCAAAATACATCTAGTGAGTGGATTTTAGGAGAGAAATATGGAAGTGGTTGATGTTAAGAAGTGGGAATATTTCCCAAATAATCCGAGCACTTGTAGTTCATCCTAATCTAGGAGAAACGCAATACAATGATGCATTATCATATTCTTCTTTCTACACTACAAAATATCTATTTAGATTTCTCCATAGCTCAAATGGATACTTCACATAATCTATGAGATAACACATATTAGGAAACATTGCTAGAAACAAAGCTCCATATGCTCTATCACAGTCATTTAGCCAATCACACTTATATTCATAGGAAGCGGGTTCGCTCACAATATCAATAGAAACATCATAGAGACAATGTCTCTTGATACATGCACACATCTTTGGTTCCAACTCAACATATTTGAAAGGAGTGAAACGAGGAACTTACTTCAAATTCTTGAAGCAATTGTGGAATACCTACAAAATAAACACTCTAAATATATGTATGGAAGATTAATTTATTAAATAAGCTCTTCTTTAGTTAGTAGGAACATTCAGGAGTGTATCACACCTGGGTAGACCCTAATTGATAAACCAAAGGAGTTAAGAAAATTTCCCCTGGATTTATATGGTAACTCCACTACTTCAGGTTCCAAAACTATATTTAAACCCAAAATTCGATGACGTCATCCGACGAAACCCTAAAAGATTGAATGAGTTATTGGACATTACCTTTAAAACTTTGGATTTCTTTATTCATCCATGATTGTTGTCAGATATTCGATGGACGTCAAATATATGATTGCATGCATAGAATATCTAAAGTTTGTTTCATATTTTCTATAACAGTCAAAAGTTAAGGGTTGTCAGATATTTGGTGACATATTTTTTTTGAAACTTTAAATGTTAGAAATACTATGACATATTTGTTATACTAGAGATGGGTTTCGCAGGTTATAACCTTTACTATCATTACAAATAGTGAAGTGTGGATATTGATTTTTTAATATCAATAATCACTAGTCAAGCTTGGTAGAAGAAAATGTCACATAACAATATTCCTGATCTAGAGGAACAAAATCAAGAATTACTTGTTAGATTGTGGGATAGAGTGAAAAATAACGGTGATGGGAAATGTTATTGTCCTTGTAGTGAATGCACGGTCTTTAAAATAAGAACAATAAACATCATAATATCTAAAAATACATTATTGCAAACATGGACAAGTTGAGGGGGGACATGAATATCATACATTGGTAAGTTCTTCATTATATATGTCTTTATATTGATCGTTTTTGTAATTGTATGTATTATTTTAATATTTATTACATTTACACTAATGTATCTTGATGGTTTGAAATTATAAAGGAAATTCCTCCTATGGCATATCACCAAGAAGCTAGAGCATGTGCTTTCATAAAAACATGAGAGGAACATGGAGCTCTGAATAATGAAGATCACGTTAATGATCATATTGAAGAGGATGAGCACACCAATAAGATAGTTGGAGATGATGGTACAAATACATTGATCCATGATGCATTTAATGTGATAATGGATGATGATGATGATCCTGAAAATGATGACTTTGATGATGTTCATGATTTACCTCTACTTGCGAAGGCATACGAACCCCTTTATGAAGGCTCCAACATAAGTATCCTCTTTGTTATATTTTTGATACTGAACTTGAAGGTTGTGAATGGTCTTTCAAACAAATCAGTCACAGAGATATTACGGTATGTAATATATTCCATAACATATATATGATCATGATAAAGGTTATCTTTGTTCCTACAATAATTTTATTGTTAGTGCATAAGTAAAATTAATAGGGAAGAAATATGTTTCATTAATATTCTTTATATATTATATTAACTATTTTTTTAGCTTGATAGCCAAAATTTTGTTACCACTGCAAATATTTTACCTCACACACATCGATAGTTATATGCCATCATGAAATATATTGGAATGAAATATCAACCGATTGATGCATGCCTCAATGATCATATTATATATTATAAGAATCATGAATTTGAAAAATAATGCCTAGAATGCCATAACAGTAGGTATCAAACAAATCAAGTAAAAAAAAAGGTGCCTTGCAAGGTTCTTTGTTATATTCTCATTATTCCACGTTTGCATTGATTGTTCACGTGAAAAAACATTACATGATTTATGGATTGCATGCACATAATAGAAGTGAAGATGACATTATACAAATGCCTGTAGATGGTTATGAATTTAGAGACATAGAGGAAAACTGGCCACACTTTAAAGAAGAACCTTATAATGTTGGGATTTCTTTGGCAGTAGATGGTGTTTCTCCATTTACAAAGATGAAATCTATCAACTCGATGTGGCCTAGTTTTGTTATCAACAATAACATTCCTACATGGATGTCAATAAACTAGAGGGAGCAAATAATGTTGGAAATGATTGTTCCACGTATTTGTTTACGATTTTTTTTAACGCATTAACATCTCATTTGTCATATTTGTTGCACAATGTCATATATTGGTTTTCATTTATTCATATATATTATTTATATATCTAAAATGGTTGTAATAATTATGTAGTGTATATGTTCAAATCAATTAGGTAAGTACCAAGTTAAATATATGAATGTATATATCGAGCCTCTTATTGATGAGCTACTGAAGCTATGGAATGGAATCACTGTGTATGATGTACCTAGATCAATATGACAAAGACAATTTCAATTACATGCAATGCTTTTATGGACAATTCATGATGCCCCAGGGCTAACACATTTTTGTTGTATGTAATTATAACATCCACTGTATTTAATTTTATGAAGTTGATATATTAATCATACATGTTTTTTTAAATAATGCATATATATAATTATAATTGACATAGTTAATCCATCTCTTGTAGGTCTTCAAACAAAGGTGAATTTTGCATGTCTAGTTTGTGGTCCTAAGAAAAAATCTCAACGTTCAAAAAGTTTACGAAAGGAGGTGTTTGATGAGTATAGGCGCTTCCTTTCTAAGAATCATAGGTATTGAAGTACGAAAACATTTTTCAATGGGAAATAAGAGACTACATTAAAACCATAGAGAACGACACCTCGCCTATAGAAGAAACCGTCAAGGTACAACTCAATTTGTCTATCTATCATCATATATCTAACGTTTTGATTTTTTTTTATATTGTGTTTTGTTTACTATAATTGACATTGATTTCTATAATTTGTTTATAAACTATGATTCATGATGAATGTCGTGATCATGAAGGAATTAATGGGACTTCACGAGTAATGAAAATTTATCCCAAACAATTTAGTAGGCTTCACTACTGTGAGCACCTACAAATTGTTCATTTGTTTGATACAATGCATATTGGAAATAATGTAGCTAACACATTATGATGAATATCGGATGTCTAAGGAGTGACAAAGGTTTTTTTTTCAAAAATTGCAATCACATTTAGGAATCCAATCATGCAATGAAAGATGTCTTTCAATTAAATAGAAATGGATACAAAATTAATATAAGCTCACTTCCAAGGTTGTTAACAGAGCAACAAAGAAATGATGTAAAAGAAGTCATTCAAAAATTAAATTTTCCATTGGCTTTTGTTCAAACATGAAGAATATATTAACAAATAAAGGTGACATTGGGGGGGGTGTGTGTGGTGAAAACACATGATTGGCATATCTTTATGAAGGTAATTATTCGGGTATATATATTTCTACATGTTTTATACCAGTGCATGTGGTCGGTATTTTTTTCTACTCTTGTAAAAAATAATGAAACAATTGTATTGCTCCAATATTTTCTACCTCTATCTCTCTTGGACAAGTTCCACAACAAGGTTAAAAACGTTATATATGATATTTGAAAATACACGAGGTAAGTAGGGATATTTTTCATGCATAAAGGGTTTGTTTAATTCATTGTAGAACTTATATTTGACATTTGTTTTACTAATTGTTATGTACTATAATGTTTATTTTTGTGAAATCTCATGATTTACTTGCATCACTTGTAGATGGTTGTCATCTAAATAAATCCATAAAGAATATATAAAGTATTGGAGGAGAGAAATTCCTCATTGAATGTGTGAAATGAAAAAGTATCTACCTTCTACATTTTTCAATGCACAAGAAAAATACCTCATAGAACAAGTTGAGAAGATTGAATTGTGTAGACCTACACACTCAAAGTCAATGTGGATGGTCGAGAGGCACTTAAATTTTTTGAAGGATTTGGTTAGACAAAGAGCACATACCAAGGATTCTATGGTGGAGGGATATATGGTATACTAGAACATGGTGTATATTAGTTAATATCTTCCTAAATTAGCATCAAATACTGATTTAGGTTGCATTTGTGATCCAAACTCCATTAACAAATTCGAAGGGGAGTCCCCAATGGGGAAAGGTAGATTGAGGAATATGAAACGTAATTATTAGATAGTGGATACTAATTATAATACATTTGACAGTTTCTTTTTATGTATATATCATACATTTAATTTTCAATCTTCAATATGCATCAATTATAAATGTATATCATCTTAATTAATTATACATTTATGAATTGTAATTTTATTTTCACCATGCATCTGGTCGAGAGTGGGATGCACTACATTTATACGTCACAAATAATCTTGATTGGATGAAGGTATTGATTGAACGATATAAACAATCTGGCCATGGAATATCACGGGAAGGTGTGGCTTCATCGGTTAAACAAGCTCATTGCAATGGAGATAGCAATCTTACACATCGAAATCGATTTAGCATATGGTTTAAAAGATAAAAAAGGAAAGCATATTAATTAGGTATACTATCTCTCTACTTTCAATATCTAATTAATTATCAATAGGCGATGTAATATTTATGTGTCTGGCATATTGCATGTAAAACACCATAAGGCTATGTGGTGCAACGATTGTAAATTTCACATCAAAAAGTTGGATGAAATGAAGAAAATATATTACTGTGGGATAATTGTAGTCTTTGAAGTGACTAATGTTTCCTCTAGAAGTGACATACATCTAGAACTCTCTGAAAATCAATACTATGGGTATTTGGAAGATATTATTCAATGTGACTTTAAATCCTTCAAATTAGTTCTGTTCGTTTTCAAATAGTACAAGTTATGATTGAATCAACATGATATTGATATAACTATCATTAAGCATGCTAATGTATTTACCATGGTAAATACAAGGTTGTTCAATCCAAGAACGAATCTCTATGGTCTTCCAAGACAATATGAACATATATTATACTTAGAGGTTTCAGGTAGGGAGGGTTGATCATTTGTTGTGAGACACGATCCAAGGGGAAGGTCGATAGAGTATAATGTAGAGGAAGATCAAGAGGGTCTTGAAGAAGAATATTATGTAGAGGATCAGCATGAGTTGGATGATCATGTTCCAGAGGAATATGTTGAAGAATTGAATGAAGCATATGATGTAGCCAACAATGTTCATGAATATGATATCAATGATGATATGAGTATCAAAACTGACATCGATGATGATGATGATGATATGGTCATTAATCCTTTAAATGTTGAATCTGTATCAAATGATTCAGATGCGAGATTGGATGAAGAAGACTATCAATTTCATTAAATTGTAGGATTTATGACTTAATATATCTATTATTTATATATTGAATTAATATTGATAGAATTATTGAATTTTATTGGTACGTGAAAATATTTAGGTCATATTTGAAGAAATGGCTAAAATATTAATATTGTTATGTAAAAACATAGCGTAAATATGAAAAAAATGGATTATAAATATATATATATATACTATTGACATAAACCTCCTTAATTTTGAACTTATCTTTAATTTCTTTGCATTACTTAAAAAAAAATGCAAATTTTCTATTTTGAAATTAATTTGATTGGTTCAATATAATGAATTCCCAAGCCTCAGGTTTGAGTATTTTTTAGTGATCTATGTTGGATATGGTTCTTTTTATTATTTTACACCTTATTGTACTTCTAGTTTCGAATTTTTTGCAAAAAAAATTGCGTTTTTGAAAAAACATTACAATTTTCCAAGCGGGAATCACCTTATTGAGCAATATCTTATGACGTTCATTCATAAAGGGGGGTTTTTAAGTGTGAAAAATCAGGTCAATATATTGCAGGTATTGGGGGGTAGGGATAGGTTATGAGGATTTTATAGGTATTGGGAGGGTTACGGGGAGTATAAAAAGGGGTTTCTAGTAAAAATAAGGAATATATTGTAAAATATGGGTTTTTTAATTGGAAATATGTATTGGGAGGGGGGCTCAACAAAAGGATTTTTGTAAGTAATCATCAATATGTAGTGAAGTTAGGGGTATTCTTTAACATCCCATGAATGGAGGAGTTATGACATAGTTTCACTAAGTGAATACCCCATGAATTTTTCTTTGTGAATGTCATGAAATGCCCAGTTGGTTCAGTAGAATGCAAGCCTGAGTTCCATCCTTGGGTATTTTTAAGTGATTCAACTTATATCATATATTCATAATATATGTATTATATGTTGAACTATGGTTTTCACTGATTTCAAAGAAGTTCATCAATGGAAAATGAGTAACAAAGGACATGATGACATGGAAAAATAAATGAATGATTAACGATGGACAAAGACTTCATGACATGGAAAGATTGATGATATGGAATGCATGAAGTATGGCATGAAAAGTTTGATGCAAGTTGAGTATGGCATGGAATGTATGATGATGTGGTATGACTAATGAGGTTTAAAATCCATATGATGGTGTTCTAGTTCCCTCATGGCGTCATTGTTACAATCCAACACCTTTGTGTTAGAGTATGGCAATTTGGCTAAGTGCAAGAATTTTGACTAAGTGTTAAAATAGGGATTCAAAAGGCCCTTTTCAAATGCACGTTAGATGTTCTGTTTTTGACAATAAATTTACCCAATGGTATGAATCTATTATCTAGATGCTTTCCCATATATATATAATCTCAATTTTCCTTATGTCGATCACACGTGCAAAATTTGGGTATGCCAAATAGGTCCACTGGATAGTTTTGGAAAGTTTTGGAGAAGGTCACAATTATTCCCTCCAATGCACTAAAAATGCACACCACATTAATGAATTATGTTTTCCCTATAAGATTTAGAAATTCCCACAGGGAAAAATTATGACATGGGAAATGCAATGTTGACATGGAACATTATGAATGATGATGTGATAAGGTCGATGACACAACATTTATGCTTGAAGTAGAGGAAGAATTTGGCATTAGGTAAGGTTTTGGAACACCTTACCTTGCTTCTAAAATTTCCTCCATATAAGAAAATATTCCTGCCAAAGGCACTACTGCTAGAGAGGATGTCCTCTTTGGAAAACATGCTTAAAAAATCTCTTCAAGTAATTGGTAAGACTACAAGATGGTTTCGGTATGTGGATTTGTTCTCTTCCAAATAGTATTGTGTTGTTGTATCTTTAAATAATGGATGTGGAATCTTGAAGCTATTGAACAACCTGTTGGAGACATTTACCACCTTACACATTCATTTTGGTCAATTTGTCCTAGTTAAACCAATATCCTAAGTATTATTGACTTAATTGACATCATAGGAGCACTAGATGACATCAGCTAGATCACACCCATGCCTACCTTCAGTCAAGGAGGCTAACTTATCCTTCTACATTCGGGGAGGCTAACTGGAGCACTCTGGGGGTGATCTTAGTGTCATTAATGCCCCATATTGCTAATTGATGGTTACATTCAATTAAATAGAGTAGTGAAGGTGCCCTCCATCATTAAATTGATTATTTATTGATTATTTAATGAACTGGAGTCAACAGGGGCGCCTCCAACCACTTTTGATGTTCAGTTACACTTCAGTTAACCTCATTGGGGTTCATTGGAGTCATTAATGCACTACCACTTAATGGTTGGCTTGCTGTGACATGTGTTTGACCTACTTTCAATTAGACTTAGTCATTTATTGCACTCTGACTTCAATTAGGGCTCAGTTGAGTCAATTAAGGTTTTGATCAGTGGTTAACTTGAGTGTTGATTGTGGCTTACATTTAGCTAAGCTAGAATCACTCATTCAATTTGAATGACCTCCTTGGGAATTCGAATTGCTTTGTCATTAATGCTTGTAGCATGATCTTGTATTGTATTACTCATTCTTTGTGTGAATATACAAAGTGGCTACTCATTTTGTAGCACAATTACACCATTTTCATGACTTATTGTTATTACTCTTTGATTAGACTTGTGTTTAGTCCCTATATTACTGTAACAGATTAATATGGTATCAGAGCTCATGATGGGACAAAGCTCAGATCTCTCAAAAACAATGTTTTTGATAGATCTTGCATGAAAATTGAGCAATAGCTCAAAAATCTAGCACTGCACCAGAAGCCAAGGCCTACCACTTAATACCCCAAGTAAACTTGTTGATCAAGCTTGGTTGATTGACTATGCTAGGTGTGATGAAATCCTAAAATGTGTAGGACGTCCGACCTTACATTGCCCTTTTTGTTGTGATTTTCAGGTTTTTGACATGTGAAAGCATTCTCTCCAGCAGATTCAGACGGCTTATTCTGTAGATCTTTTGACTCCCTTCAATTTCCACTCATGGAAAGGAGTCATGGAGATATAGCTACGCTCCAGAGGACTCTATAGGGTCACCATGGACATTGAAGAAGAGCCTAGTTTTGAAATAGACAAATCTATATTCTTGAACAAGAAGGATGAAGCATTTAGATTCTTGTGCCTCTCTGTTTCTCGAGATCTTATTTTCCATCTTTTAGGATTGAAGACTCCAAAGGAAATTTTGGACAAATTGGAAGCTCTGTATGGAAAGTAGGATGATTTGAGAGTTTACCAGCTTGAAAATGAATTGATGTCTCTCCAGCCTTCCAATTTCAAGACCTTGAATGACTTTTTTCACAAAGTTCAAGCACATTGCCTTACTGTTGAAGCAATGAAAAGTGGAGAAATAGGATGATCAACTCATCCTCACCATACTCTCCAACCTTGGAGCTGATTATTTATTTTTTGTCTCTACATTCTGTGCCCTGGACGGAAGATGCCTACACTCAATGCCTTCATTGAGTCCCTAACAAGTGAACATGATAAGATTGTCCAGATGGGGATCATCAGATCCTCTCATGATCAAGCCCTCCATGTCTCAAGGCCCAAAGATTTGAAGGGTAAAGGAAAGCAATAGAAGAACCCAAAAACTAAATTCGAAGCTCCTAATCCTAAAGTTGAAAACCAACAGCATGATGAGTCTTCCAGCTCAAAGAAGAACAAAGGAAAAGGGAATCATGGAAAGGAAAAAGTCAAGTGTTCATACTACGAGAAGGGATTCCACCCTGAACATGCCTGCATGAAGAATAATCTTGATGAATCTATATCTCTCGAAATAAATCACATCAATCTTCTAGAAATATTTCGGAGGAGAGATCAGCAAGATCGGTAACCACAGCATGAAAAAGGTTATGCCCTCATGGCAAGCACTTCGAAGTCCAAAGCACTCTTGATTGATTTTGGAGCTTCAAACCACATGATGGATGAAAGAGACTCCTTTTCATCCTTGGAGACCAGGAAATCCATCACCATCCACATGGTATATGAATCGACCATCATTTCAGAAGGACAAGGTACGGTTGATCTTGAGAATGGCTATTTTTCAAATGTTTTGTATGTACCGTATCTGGCATCAAATCTCCTTAGTGTCTATCAAATGACACATACATGAGTTCCTAAAAGAGTATCTTTCAGCCCGAATGATGCTGAGATAATAGAACTTGCATTAAGGAAACTCATTGCTAAAGGCCTTGCAAAACCATCATGCAAAAGCCTACGAATTCTCCCACTTTGTGGCGGATGCAAAGCCCACCGTACAGATAACTCATGGAAATGAAGTTATTAGGTTGTGGCACAAAAGGTTTGGTCATCTAAATTTCAAATATTTGCAGAAATTATAGAAAAAATTCATGGTTGAAGGCCTCCCAGTCATCAAGGCAACCACTGGAATTTGCAAGTGCTGTGTGGTTGGAAAACACCTTGAGCACAAGTACGATCGGGGGAAGGAAAACCGAGCTACATGCATATTGGGGCTGATACATTCTGATATCAGTGGTCCAATTCTTTTCAGATAGATGAATGGATCAAGGTATCTTCTGACTTTTATTGATGATCTTTGAAGGTACACATGGGTCTTCTTTCTCAAAAAGAAGTTTGAAGTATGTGAAAAATTCTCTGAACTAAAGGCCTTGATCGAGAATACCTTTGGGCTTAAGATCAAGATCTTGAGATCTGATAATGGTGGGGAGTATGTCAGTAATTATTTTCTGCACATATTCTCCCAAAGTGGTATTCAGGTCCAACATTTAATTCCCTACACTCCCTAGCAGAACGGTGTAGCGGAAAGGAAGAATCGGTCTCTCAAGGAGATGACCACATGTATGTTGGAATCAAAGAAGTTGGCTGCAAATTTGTGGGATGAATCCATGCATGCTGAAGCATACATTTATAACCAAGTTCCACACTCATCCATGAAATGGAAGACCCCTTTGGAAGCATACTTCGGACACAAGCCAGATGTGTCGAACCTGCGGGTGTTTTGGGTCCACTGCATGGGCTCGAATTCCACTTGATAAAAGAAGGGCTTTGCAACCGCAAAGCATAGAATGTATGTTTATTGGGTATCCTGATGAATCAAAATGGTTCAATCTACTGGATATCAAAACAAAACAGATCATCATCAAGAGAAGTGTCAAGTTCGATGAGCCTCTTCAGGAGGTGGAACTAGTGAAGGAGAAAACTATTGAATTTACTTCCTATTCTACTGAATATTTGGATGATGAAATTGGGGATGATGACCCTGATTTGGATCCTCTTATTTCTAATATCAGTGTGTAGAAAACATCAGATGATTAATCAGAACCTGAAGTACAAAATCATCTTCCCACATGGGCCCGACAGACACTCTCCTCTGTAGGAGATAACATTGGAAATCTGGATGATCCAAGGAGAACCATGGGAGAACCCGGTCTGATTTCGAAAGAGTAGGTATTACGCTCTCTTGTCCTGATAATTTTATGTCCAAAACTTGTTATTTGATGATTATTTCAGACAAAAAAACCTAATACCATGGTCAGAAGGATCCGATATGGCAATTTGCCATGGATGAAGAGATGAATTCTCTTCAGAAAAACACTGCTTGGGAGCTAGTTTCTCTTCCTCTGGGAAGGAAATTGGTTCAATGCAAGTGGGTGTTTTGGACCAAGTTTTCTGCTGATGGAAGAAACTACAAATATAAGGCATGGCTGGTGGAAAAAGTTTTCTCTCAGGTCCAAGGTGTGGAATACCATGAGACTTTTTCACCGGTTGCAAAAATGGACTCCATCCGCCTAGTTTTGTCAATTTCAACATTTAAGCACTGGGAAGTGCATCATATGGATGTTAATTCAGCCTTTTTGCATGGAGATATTCATGAGGAGATATACATGAATCAGCATGAGGGATACATCTCTGATCCATCTTTGGTTTGCAAGCTAAAGAAGTCACTATATGGGTTAAAATAGACCCCAAGAGAGTGGTATTCCAAGATGGATGCCTTCCTTCTCTCACAAAAATTCCAAAGGTGTAGATCAGATCCAAATGTGTATATACAGTAGTTTTATGGTAATTTGATTATTATTGTTTTATATGTTGATGAATTACTGATCACATGTAGCACAATTGCTTCTATTTCAGCCATCAAAACTGCTCTCCACAATGCTTTTGAAATGAGCGATTTGGGGCTCTTAAAACAATTTTTGTGGCTCAAAATTGAGAAAAATTATGATGGGATAATGGTCACTCAGTACAAACACATATCATACCTATTATTCAAGTTTAACATGGATTAATTTAGGCCCGCACCATTCACTTTCTTTTCAGGGATTAGCCTTGAAGAAGGAAAAAGCACACCTCCCATGGACTGCACTATCTATCGACAGTTGATTGGTAGCTTGTTGTACTTGACAGATTCTCGAATTGATATATGTTATGTCATGAATGCTGTATCAATATACACAAAGCAGACTCATGATATTCATTGGAAGGAATCCAAGAGGATCCTCCAGTGTATTCAGGGAACTAGGACCTACGACATTCACTATGCTACAGACTCCAAGCTAGAGCTGGTTGGAAACACAGATTTCGATTGGGCAGGTGATTCTATTGATTTGAAGTCTACTTTTGGATATGTATTCATGTTTGGTGGTGGCCCAATTTGATAGTATAACAAAAAGTAGGCTACCATAGCATTATCTTCAGCAGAGCCGAGTATCGAGGAGCGGTGAATGCTTGCATCCAAGCAATTTGGCAGCAAGGAATTATTTCAGAATTTAATCTTGGTAGTACTTTGTCCACTATCCTCTTTTAATCAAGAGCCTTATCTGTCACCTCACCGACACTGTAGAGCTGCTTAGATTTACCTCACCGATCTGTAGCGCTTAGTTCTTCCGATCGCTGATGACTCTGTATTGTCTCGAAACCCGTAGTCAGTCTGTCTTCCGTCGTTGTGGCTCCTTAGTAGACTATCTTGGAAATGGTTTAGTGTTTTCAAGTTTTGAACTAATTTCATCGCTATCGAAGGTCAATAGAATTTTGAATCGGAGCTTTAGTTCTCCATGCCATCAACATTGCGGAGATGCTTAGCTTTAACCTCGTTGATGATTTTCTATTGATTGATCAGAGGCATTTTCCATTTGTCTTCCATTGTTTCAGCTCCTTAGTGGACTATCTCACTGATACATAGCCCTTAATTCTTTTGATCACCAAAATGTTCATCTGATCGTGGAACCCGTAGTAAGTCTGTCTTCCATTGTTTTGGCTCCTTGGTGGACTATCTCGCCCACGGTTAGTGTTTTCAAGTTTCGAACTAATTTCATCGCTATCAGAGGTCGATAGAAGTTTGAATCAGAAATTTAGTTCTCTATGCCACCAACACTATGGATATGCTTTGCTTTAACCTCGCTGATGATTTTTTGTTGATTTATCGGAGGCCTTGTCCATTTGTCTTTTACCATTTCGGCTCCTTAGTGGACTATCTCACTGATATGTTGTCTTTACTTATTTTGATCGCTGAATAGTTCATCTGATCACGGAAGTCGTAGTTTGTAAGTCTATCAGTGGCTAATGAGATGTTATGATCCTCACCCAAGCCACCGAATCTACAACTTTGTGAAATTTTTATTAACAACAGAGGCTTTCAAATTGTTAGTGACATTCATATCCCTCATTGTGTGAATTAAATTCTTCATACAAAAATAAATTGTTTTGGGAGATAACAGTGCTATTAAGATATCCACAGATCCAATTACCAGGTAGAGGACCAAGCATGTAGAGATCCACATGCACTATATCAGGGAGCTAGTGCATGACATGACCATCATTCTGCAATACTGCCCGACTGATGAGCAGATTGCAGACAGCTTCACCAAGACCTTTTCAAAAAATAATTTCACTTACCTCCATTCACTATTGGGGGTGAGTCCATCAGAGTGATTAGATTACTTTCAGTTTTCAGCTTGAGGGGGGGGTTTCCCCACTGGTTTTTCCCTCTTTTCCTCACTTACTTTGTTTTTGAGCATTGTTTCAGTTTCATCATTGTACAGGGTGACCTATGGCCTTAGTTGCTAGGGCCCTAGAATTTTTATGCATTTTATGTTTTCTAACTCCGCCTGAGTATAGCTTAAGGGGGGGTGTTGGAGACATTTACCAGCTTGCACACTCATTTTGGTCAATTTGGCCTAGTTAAATTACTATCCTAAGTATTATTGACTTAATTAACATCATAGGAGCACTAGATGACATCATCTAGATCACACCCACGCCTACCTGTAGTCAAGGAGACTAACTTAGCCTTATCCTACATTCGAGGACGCTACCTGGAGCACTCCAGGGGTGATATGAGTGTCATTAATGCCCCATATTGCTAACTGATGGTTACAATTAGTTAAACAGAGTAGTGAAGGAACCCTCCATCATGAGATTCATTATTTAATGAAGTAGAGTCAATAGGGGTGCCTCCAACCACTTCTGATGTTCAGTTACACTTCAGTTAACCTCATCGGGGTTCGTTGGAGTCATTGATGCACTACCACCTGACGGTTGGCTTGTTGTGACATGTGTTTGACCTACTTTCATTTAGACTTAGTCATTTATTGCACTCCGAATTCAGTTAGGGCTCAGTTGAGTCAATTAGGGTTTTGATCAGTGGTTAACTTGAGTGTTGACTGTGGCTTAAATTCAGTTAAGCTAGACTCACTCATTCAATTTGAATGACCTCCTTAGGAATTTGAATTTCTTTGTCATTCATGTTTGGAGCATAATCTTGTATTGTATTACTCATTCTTTGTGTGAATATACAGAGTGGCTACTCATTTTGTAGCATAATTACACCATTTTCATGACTTATTGTTATTAATCTTTGATGAGACTTGTGTTTAGTCCTGTTGGCACCCCAACAACTCCCTTTTCATTTTGCAAATAAAAGGGTCCACATTGTAAATTTTGTAAATATTTAGCTTAGTGTTCTTCTTTTATTTTATATTGCTTGATTTAGAGGGTGATTTCATGACTATATTTCTTCGATCCTTCAACTTTTTGGTGCTTTCTCTTTTGGCTTGATTTTCCTGAGATAAGAGATTTTCTAGCATAACTTATTTTTGTCATTTAAAGTCTTTGTGCTTCTTGGTTGATCTTTAACATATCCTACAAGGCTTAAAGGTTTGGTGATTTTTATCATTTGACTCTCTTGAATTCTTGGTTCCTCAATCAATGCTTGCATGATCTATACTACCTTAGACAATTTGATTTCATGTCTTAGTGCAACAGCATTGGATCAAATTCATATTTTGACAATCTCCCCACTTTTGAGGTTTTGAAAACAATAATAAACATTTTTGGTGAATCTCAATAAATTGATTGATCATTTATATTTGATGATTTTGATCTACATTTTGAAAGAGTTCATGAAATCAAGCAATTGGATTTGAATTTAAGTGATTGATTTAATATTTATTTATAATGATGACTAAACATATTAATTATTACTAGTTATATAGTCATTATTTCTAAATAGTTAATTAATAATCTTATATTCGAATGTGTTATTATCTTCATGATGTAACAAAAATCCAAAATTGAAAAAGGAAATTTTAGCGTTTTTTTATATTAATTTTTGTTTTAGACTCATATAAATAAATATGGAAAATAAATAAATAACTTTCATTTTAAACTAAGCCATAAAGTTTATTTTAAATACATTCTATATAACTAACTTATGGCAAAGTTAGAATATTTGAATTTTTCCACTTTTCTTAAGGAGTTATAAACAAAATAACATAATCAATTATCAAAATTAATCTTATATCCAAATATTATATCGCTAAAAGTGAATTGTATTTAGTCTATTTAAATATCTTTTACTCACTCCACGAGTATATATTTTCAATAAAATTTAGCCTTCCAATATGTACTGGATAATTTAAGAGATAAAGTATATTTTTAAAGAATTACATTGTATTTTAAACTCTTTTCTTTTACAAGAATTTACCGCATTGGAAATTAACTAAAATACAAAAGGCTCATCAAGTGAATTTTGTGGCTGCCAACATACTCAGTTTTCCTATGTTCAAGGTAAAAAGTGAGGACGCATTACCATATGAAGAGGAATCACTAGAAATGAATTCGATAAAGAATTTTACATTAAAGTTGAGCCAAAGAGAACTCAGGACGCGAGATGAGGAATGACAGAGATCTCGGGCAGCTATTATTCATCAAATAAACTCGAAGAGATCGAGAAAGGATATAAATTGGCCAGGTTTAACTTTAAAGAAATCAAAACCGATTTAATTGCCCGCAAGAGTTTAAGCAAAGAAGTTATCATACAAACCTTTTATGAAAGATGACTCATCAAACAGTGCGCACAACTCATCTATCGGGAACGGGAATAATGAAGGGCGTTTTGCTCCAATCACGCACCTGGAAAAGAGGCAAATTTCGGGCTCCATTTGCCACCAAACCATAAAGAATCTCATGATTTTGTTCAAAACCCACTTCCCAAATGGGGTATTTTACCTCTAATGGCAGGCCGTTTCCAGAAATAGCCAAAGAGTTGGGAGATGTTTGGGCCTCTTCAGGATGTATTTTTTCTAGAAGATTTATGCTGCGTCCAGCTGGAGGAGTAATTTTTGGGAGACTGTTATGATGTCTTCTGTCTATTTAGGCAGAGGTAATTCAACTCAAGAGGGTCTCCAGAGGAGATATGGAGTTTCATCCTTCGATTCTATTTCTATTTTGTAAAATTTTGATGTTTGCAGGTAAAGTGGAGGCGTTGCTGCCAGCAAAATACTGTATAAAGCTTGAGTTACCTCTGGTTTTATTATCTGTCTTTTGGGAGAGGCTGCAAAATGGAGATAGGGCTTCATTGTTCTATTTCCTATTTGTAGTTTTTACTTTATTTTATAATTCAAATGATAACCTGGAAGTTTGGACAGAATAAGAGCAACTTTGATTTCATTATTCTGTTTTCTATGTTGTAAAATTTCTATTTGCAGAGTAGAGGAGACACTACCAGGATGGAGTGACTGAAGAGAAACATATTGGAAATATTATTTTGATACTAGTTTTGTTCCTGGCTAAAGTTTTATCTTTGGATATGGGATGTGACTAGAAATCTCCAAGTTGATATCGTGACTGGTATTATTTTGGATATTTTTTTGTTTTCAGTATATAATCTTCTATTTTAAATATTAATACAGTATACTTGGTTATGCTTGTGTTTATGGATCAATATTACACTTTGTCAAACATCATATTGTATTTGAATTAATATATTACTATGCTTGAATCAATTAGTGTTTCTACTTAGAATTCAAGATATAATGATATATATATTCATGTTTGTTTGATCTCTTTTGTATTTTTGCGAAGATTTCATACTGAACATTATTTCTCATTCAAATATATAATGTTGGTTATTAATTATTAATTGATTAGACATTTCAGAAAATTCGAAACAATTGTTTATTTCAGTTTCTCTGTCAAGTTATTTTATAGCAGAATGATTTAGTGTAGATGATCTAAGTATTTTTATTTAGATCTCACTCCGTATCTTTTTGTTTATCATATTATTAATTAATAATTAATATAATATTCAAAATTGCTCTAAGCTGATATGATAGATAGGGTAGTTTAGTTAGTGTTATTATAATATAGTTTATGTTTAACAATTGTTAAATAGAATTTATGTAATTCTAGAATAACTTTAATAGTATTTTAAAATTTAGAATATTAAATATAAAACCCCCCAAAATCGAAAACTTTCCTTAAGAAAGCAATTATAGGATAACTTAGGTAGTTGAAAACTAATTTTAGGGTTTATTTAGATAGAAAAATTTTACGATAGACTTTTACTGAATTTTAGTATCTCCCTAAGAGAAAATTCAGTTGGTAGCAGGACCATAACTTGCGAGGTTTTGCTATTCCAAATACACCAGAGGTTGTTTTAAGCTAATTGTGTGGGCATAACCTCCTTGTTGGCCTAGGTCAAAAAATCAGGCCAACAAGTCCCTAGATTACTGTGACAGATTAATATAACCATTTCTCAAGCATTTAATAATGTTTTAAATGTCCTTATTGTGTTTAAATATCCCCTAAATGTGGTTCCTTGACTTAGCTTTGACACGACTCTTATAAAGTTCTTTTGAGGTTAAAACTTAACGTGACAAGAAAAAGAATTAATAAGCCTTGGTAAGGCCCTTGTAGTCCAATCAAAAGGTATGTATTTATGTTCTTACAAGGTTGTCCCTAAAAGGAGGGAATAAATATTTTTATATCCTTGAAATATGGCCCAGTATATTCTATGACTGGTCGACCATCCAATTAAAATAATTTTAATGAATTTTATTTGACCCTTTACTTTGCAAGTCAACTTGTTCAGGTGGCCCTTTTTTTATTTCAATGACATGTCTAAACATCTATTTATATAACTCATTCAACTCTCTAAATATGAGGTTCAAAATTTTAATCTCAATCTTTCTCTGACCTTGATGGATATCAAAAGAACAGTCAGATGGCAGCTACAGGGAATATGAAGAAGATTCTAAATTTTGATTTGATACCTACATAGGAAATCGAAGATTGAATCATTTTGGATTAAAGATAGAGTTCAAGGATTTTTATCCTTTGAATATTAGGTGTCTAACAAGATCAAATAAGGCTGATCACTAAAACTTTTGAAGTTGAATTAAGTAGCTATGACCTCATATCAGATTATTCCCTAAGTTCGGATAAGGTAACAGTAGTTGTAAGCATAATAGAATGATACATGAGTATGATTCATTTATGTTACATGTGGATGATTCATACTCTTTTTTTATAACCTTATTTTGGAAATGTGTTACATGTGGATGATTCATACCCTATTTTTATAACCATATTATGGAAATGTGTTACATGTGGATGATTCATACCCTGTTTTTATAACCATATTATGGAAATGTGTTACATGTGGATGATTCATACTTTGTTTTTATAACCATATTTTGTAAATCTAATAAATGTTAGAAGGAATATTAACTATGTAATTTTGTTTTCACTAACAAAATTACAATTGTTTTTGGAGGAAAACAATAATTATAATTCACATCAACTACATCAAAAAAATATACATTATTGAGAAATACAAACACGTGATGCTTATATTAAACCTGCAAATGTATTTACAAAGACAATATATATTATAATCAAAATGTTATTCGAGAGCTCTATGATTATTGGGAAGTTTCTACAGACCATCCTCTTGAGAAGAATAAAAGTGGGTATAGTCTCTTACCTAACTGTGTAGAAGGATTTGTTTCTTTAGAAGTTGCAACAAATGCACATAACATTTCTTATAGGTATTTGGATGTCTTCATACAAAATTGCACATTGGATATCTAGTTATTTGCATCATCAATGTAATTCTTCAGTCTATCCACATTTTTCGTATACTTATCCTTTCTTAACCTTTTGTTATTTTCCAAGATCATCCTTTGTATTTTTCAGTTCATATTGAACTTGAGATAATTGTCTCCTAAGTTGCTCCGCCTCTATCTCCAATTGTTGTGCCCTCAATTTTGCATCATCCAGAGTATGAAAAAGTGACATTCATTGAAGAATGGGAAACTAGAGAGCATATAATGGGATTTTAGTTCTTTATATCATTTTCTCATGCCAATTTTTGTACTCATTTGTTCTCCAATATTTTCTACTTAAGCTATTTAATCTCGACATATTTCTGAGATACCTCCTTCTTCAATGGTTCCAGCATTATTGTTGGGATGAAAATATCACCTCCAACATTAATTTTTTCAATAACATCCATTAAGGTGTTCTCTCACATTTTTAAGGTGGCATTAAAATTAAATAAGTGATCATTGTCATCTCCACTAGATTATATTGTTGTAATAACATCCTCCATTATCTTCTCTCGCATTTATAATGACCTCTGGTAAGGTAATAAGGAATCTTTGTGTGCAAGCTTATCATACCTTTTTGCATAAGCCATACCTCTACTCTTGGCCTTATCGATTTCATATCCTTCTCCTTTTTTTATCTTTTTTAGCACAAAATTTTGTAGAAATCCTCTCAATATATTTGTCTTCCAACTTTTCATCTTTTTTATGAATCATTTTCTTCATTTTTCCCACTCTTTTCTTATATTCCTCAATCTCATATTGATGTTTCTTGTACTCTTCTCTGCAGTTCTATTCAAACTGAGCCTTTAAACTTTGAATTAATTTTTCTTTGAGCTTCATTTCATTCATAAGTTTTTATTCTTGACCCACCAAAGTTTGTATAGCTGGTACATTCAAAACCATAGGCCACTCTTTCATCTCATCTTGAATATTTTGTGTGACCTCTTCATATCCTTTAGTCAAATCCTCAATACATTTAATGACATTCTCATATTACTTCTTATTGTTATCTATTATTCTATATACTTCTTTAGACATACCTTAAATAGATCTGTTTTTTCTTTCTATTGTATATCTTGACTTTTCACCAATCTCCACAATTATTTTCTGTAACATTGAGGTATTCTATGATAGATCAATAATTTGCATATCCTTAGTTGCACACAAGTCACAACTCTTTATAAAGGAATCCCCCTCCATGGAATATAATTATTTTAAATGTAACATCTTATCAAAGAGTGAGAAAAAAAATCCACCATCCAAACAATATTTTGGAGCGGTTGAATCAAATTTGTTGAAGTTCCAACATTGGAGGTGCAACCATATCAAATGGAATCTATACACAAGAAGGAATATCATCATAACTGGGTTGTTTTCCACAATCCATAAAATCCTTCCTTTGATTTTCTATCATATCATCATCACTATGCTCCTATTTAGAATGCACAGAACCCTCTAAATCCAGGCTTTGATTTTATGTCATTTCATCTTCATGTAAGAATTCAAAAATTGAGATTACAATCTCCTATTCATGGTTTTCTAAACCAATGTTGCTTCCCATACCTTCTATATAGTTCTATAAATCCTCTTCATGTAATTCTAAAGTTGAGGGACCAACAACTCCTTCCACATTGTTCTTTGGATGTTGTCGAGGAACTTCTTCATTATTTTTTTCACTTTAGGCCTTCTTATGTATGTTTTTTTATAACTGGTCAATTATATAACAATGGGTCGATATAAGTCAATAATTTTTTGAAGTGTTCTAGGGTAACTAAATTTCAATCTCCTATTTTTTCTCTCTTGCAGTGCAAATTGAAATTTCTTAGACAATAGAACATGAACATCTATGGGCATGCCATCAAACTAGTGAATGACCAACTTCACTCATTCTCCTAAAATATATTACTAGTGGTGATTCCAAATTGTTCGGACAATATGAATCATGGTTTTGTATAGTCTTGGGGAAACATATTGCATTCTTAAACCATTCCTGGGAACAAATACATTTTCCCCAAATATTGTTTTGACCATCTCATTCTTTTCTAGCTTAGGGTTTTTCTAAGAGGTAAAAATTACTCCACTTGTGCATGGAATTATAGTTTCTTTGGAAATGAAATCAATGTACAAAGAAAAAATTCTCCCAAAAACCACTAATTTCATGGCCCCATCATCATAATTAGATATCACATCATCTATCTCCTCATTATTGAAATTGAACTGTCCAAAAACAAAATCATGCACTCCTTCTCTTTCAAGGGTATTTACCATACCTATTGGCTACTTGCTTCTATCATCCCATTTATCAGCACTCTCTTGGAAATTATTCATAATAAACTATTCAACCTAGGAACTCTTTGTTTCACTAATTGTTTCCATTTTACAAGATGTCTCTATTTCAATTGCATCTGAAGTTGTCTTGCTTCAGAGATGAAATCACAATCAACTAGCTTGTTCACTATAATTTTCAAAATCCTCTCACTTAGCAATAAATAAGTATGGAAGGGAACATAGAGGATGCACACTAACAATATAGGAAGATGATGTATGGAGGAAGAGATTGTGGGTAGAGAATGCACATTACAAATTAAGGTCTACTATATTAATTATCACTCCTCAAATAATAAAGAATTTTTCCAAAGTACTTCAAAACTGGGCTTCATTCCACCAAGGTGCCCAAATGATTTCCTAATTGTTTATTTAGCTAGCTTGGGAATGAACGGTATTTTTCTATGATTCCTAATATCCTATGTATGATGATCCCACCTTCATTTCTCAAACATGCAATTATTAGAAAACGCTAGAGTTTTGGTATACTTTTAGTGATATAACACATGGGATGAGGATTTGTATTTTATACCTTATATTCTTGTGCTCTACTAAATTTGGTGAAGGTCATATTCTTTGTATTCATATCTAGAATGAGATAGCTAATTTTATTTCTATATAGAGTTATTTATATTCATTAATCTATGCATCCATCGGAATTTTCAATATAGAGAATAATTAGTGGAGTCATATGAATATACCGAATCAAAGAGAAATGAGATTTGAATATTTTTTTGCTAGGTACAATAATAGAGAATGTGGGTTTTCTCTTAGTGAAGACACAAATTTGTACTCCATTAGGAGCTACCATGGAGATATATTTTCAAGTGATAAAAAAATCAAATATTGGTATTAACCTACATATGCATGGGATTGAAGGAACTAAAATATTTCTAACATTATTTATCCATCAAAACTAGTGTTTTATGGGATCAACTTCAATATGTATGAGGACTAGAAGTAGGAAATACTATGGTTATAGAAAAAGTTATAAACCCCTTTCCCCCATGATAAACTTAAATATACGCCTTCAACTATAATATTTGGGATTAGATATTGATATGGATAAGGGAGGAATGCTATTAATAAGATAGTCTTGGATATTTACACTAAGTTTGACCACATGCCAATGTTTTCCTCTGATCCAATTACCAGCCATGCTCAAATATAATTTGTTCTTAGAGAAGATGAATATTTTCTAAGTTAATACATCAACTAATTATAATGGTGTACATGCATAACATATGCTACATAAGCTTCCTAATTTAATAAAATATTATTGCAATGGATGGACTAAGTAGGATATTAAATGAGAAGAATCCAACAACACGGGATTAAAGGAAATACCCATCTTCTTCATTAAATTCCAATTATCTATGTTGTACAAACTAAAATAGACAACTAAAAGAGTTAATGATTCCCATGATCACTCCCATCAATAAACCTAACATCATCCAAGGGTTTTCTAGGCCTTTTCTTCCACTACCTTCATTATTGTCATTTTTCCCTCTATTGTTGCTTCTTTCATTCTACCAATTGGATCAAATTAAGTTGTTTCTTAAATGTTTCCAACTTCCCAATTGTTTATCACATTAATTTGGTTGATGTTGTTTCCACCTACTTACTAATCCAAAAAAATAAACTAATAGTGATGCCTTCATTTTCTTTATTGGATGCTTGTTTTATCACTTCTAGAGAATATGGTAGATATTCATGGAGAGAAGGTATTGCATAGATGTTTAAGAAACTCAAACTATGTATACAAGTGACATTGATTTTAAACCCTAAAAAATAATAGATTTCTTAAAACCTATGAAAAAATAGTTTTTATTATACAGTTAATCCCATAAGTGTAAATATTCAAAAATGCACATAGAAAAATGCACACCACAATCCATATAGATGTCAATAGTTGAAACTGATATTGTGGGGTTGAAGCTAGATATACTGTTGACAAAAAACTCTTTTATATTCCCAAGATCATATTTCATTTTCCCACAGTTAATCTCATAAAGTGGCAATTTTTTGTTTTGTTTTGAACCCAATTTAACCTAGTTCACAAAAATGCTCTCTCATCCCTCATTATTGAGTTTTTTTTAGTGATTTTAGTTGGAAATGGTGTGTTTTACTATTTCTGACATTTTGGTACATTTGGTTCTTCCATTTGGGTTCAAAAAATTAATGGTGTGCAAAAACACTTCAAGGTTGTCTTGTGTTCATGAAATGTCTACCTACATTAATAAAAATGCAAGCCAAATCCTCCTATTAAATGCTTATCTTAAAGTGTGATTTGCCACACCTTATGCATCATTCCTTGATGGACTTCCCTTGTCACTATGTAGAATCATTATACCCCCTTTACTCAATATATCCCTGATTCTTAAGTTTAACCCTTAAAAATACATGTTTGAATATATACACATGGCATTAGTTATACAACTTGTGTATATGCATCTTGCACCATTACAACCAATGTACGTAAGGTTTTATGCTAAAAAACAAGAAATATTTGTATTTTTCCTCATCAATTCACAAATACCTTGTTCCTTGGAATTTCATATGTTATAATAATCAAAACCCATTCCCATACTTAGCATGTAATATTTAATCATTTTTGGGTCAATTCCTAGGTCCTCCACTAGCTAGTTGGCATCCACTTGCTTCCTTATGGTCAAAATTTCCCTGCCTACAGGAGCGCTTTGGAAATTTTCTAGAAAATATTCTTACAACCCATTAGACCACCCAGATTAGTAAGTTTTCATTCCTTCCTTATCCAGAATTAGACTTCTTTTCGATAACTTTTAAGGCAAAAGGTAAAGCTAGTCTTAAGGCATTTGCCGTGTTGTTTGTACAACTCACCCTCCTTATTTTCTCTTCCAAAATCATGAGTTTATCCACTTTCCTTCACTTATCATCTAATACACTTCATTCATCATATTTGTGATCTTCTTGACATATTAGAAAAGTGTTTTATGAACCTATGGAGGGGTTTTTACTTTTTAGTAAGCCTACTTTTGTGTTGATTCGAATAGAATCCTTATGCATTCGAATATGTGATGTAATTATATATTTGGATAGCCTATTTTTTCATGAGTTTTTATGAGATAAAATTATTCAATAGAAGTTTGTATTATGCTCCATTTACAATCTCCATTTTGAGTGAATCTATGCATGTTTTACAAGTAATTTTGTGAGTTCAATTGATTTAAGATTGGGATTAATTTCCACATGGTATCAGAGCCTTGGTAACTCAATTTTTATCCTCTTATATTTATTTTGCAGGATCGACATCACTCACTAGGAGAACATTTTTTCTGTCCAATGGTGCAGTTGCTGAAGAATGGATCAATCTCACCATATCATCTTGACTCCATTTAACTACTTCAAATGGAAGGCACAAATGGAGATTTTGATAAGGAGTAAAGGCGGCTACAGAGTGACCATGGAAACTGAGGTTGATCCTAATGTGGTAGTAGATAATATTAAGTGGCACAATAGGAGAGCTAAGGCGTATGGTCTCTTGTGTCTCAACATTTCCAGAGACCTTATTTTCCATATTGATGGATTGACATCACCAAATGAAGTATGGGAGAAGCTTCAACTTTATTTGGAAATATATATGAAATAATGGGATATCAACTAGAGAATGAGTTGATTTCATTGAGTCCAAGCAGATTTGAATCCCTACAATTCTACTTCTCCAAGTTCAAAGCACTATTTTTGCAGTTGAAATAGTTTGGTATCGAAAAGACAGATGAACAACTAGTCTTGGTCATACTTTCAAAGCTGGGCCTCAAATATACAATATTTAAATCAGCCTTTCATGCTACTAAGCTGATAGCTTGAAACTATAAAATTCCTTCACTTGCATATTTCATGGAATCCTTGACTCACGAGCAAGACTGTTGGGGCTTGGACCTTGAAGGTCTTTAATTTTGGCAACTTCGCGGACTTGGTGCGAAGCTTGTAAGCGGAGTTGCGGTCCAAAATAGTCTTAGGGTCTTCGAGGTTGGGTCGAAGCGCTTATTTTTGTAAATTTCCCATGGTTTAAGCCCATGGTTTAAGCCCATGGTATTTTAATAGTGCACTTGTATAAATAGGCACTTATGTAAAGGAGTAAAAAAAAAGGGTTTTTGGTTATGATGATAATTTGATGCGAAGAAGCTAAGGCCCATTTTTAGGGTTAAGGTTAAGTCCCAGCTGAGTGCATGGATGACCTCTACAGCTGAGTGCACAGAGGGTTTGAAGAAAGGTTAAGTCCTAGCTAAGTGCATGGATGACCTCTACAGCTGAGTGCGCAGAGGGTTTTGGAAGGAAGGATCTGCAGTTGAGTGCGCAGATCAGAACTGTGTCGTTTGTAAAGTGTTGAATATAAACGTAGTTCTATGGACGTAGCCCCTACACTGGGGGTGAACCACGTATATCTTTTGTTGTGGTGGTTGTTTTATGTTATTTCTGTTATGTTTTTATGGATTTGGTAAGTAGATGAATGATAAAGTAAGATAAATTGCTAAGTACGAACTTCGCTGTGAATTCCCAGTGAAGGGTTAAGCAAGAAACTGTGTTTTTATCTAAACTACGAATCTATTTAAGTAAATGTCGAAGCTCTATGTTGCATGATTATTCTTTGTTAAGGCTAAAGGTACAGTAATATCTCTCTTTTGCCTACAGAAACCTGATTCTGCAGCACCCCATAGCTGTTTCGGGTGAGACTGCAACCTGTTCGCAGGTTGTTGCCGAAAGGGCCAACACTGTGGGTCTCTTTGTTGGTGCGAAGATAAGAGTATAAGAACCCGGGTCTTCCCTAAGCCAACAAATTGGTTCCATTGCCGGTTGAATCAATATCTACTTCAAGGGGTATCTATGTCGTACCTGGAGGGATATGTTTTGGAGGCCCTCAGTAAAAGAAATCAGTGACTGGGTTGAAGATACCTATCTAAAATTTGTTGAACAAGAGAATAAATATCCTCATCAAAGCTCAGACGACTTCTTGCAAAGGTACATTTTTTCTGATATTTATGAAATTTTCTTTGCTAGTATCCACATAGAATTGCACCAGTGGTTATCCAGGTTGACAGAAAGAAAGAAAAACTTCAAAGTAGATCAGTCTCCCACCTAGACCCCAGAAAGAATTAAGCTATTGAAAAGTGTGAACAGCGTGATATCAAGAGTTGTTGACTTCTGGACAACGCGAACCTTTGAAGAATTTGTGACGGAGTTCGCGATTGACATGCATACTTCTTTCATCGAAGTACAAAGACAGTTTTTCAAAGGACCAAGGGGTAAGTACCTAAATTCATTAAGTCTAAAAATTAAAATACTCTTGGCTGAGAAAGGCATATTGCTTATCGAATCAGATTGATAGATTTATTGCTACTAACCTATGTTTGGAAGCGAAAGTGACTTCGACGAGCAAAGTGGTTTTCTTCGCAACGTTAAAAGATACAATAGAACTCTTAGATCCTATACCCTAGGCCAGAATACCAATTATACCTCATTAAGTCCAGAAGAATCTGAATCTAAAGAAACCCATTTTGTTAGAAACCCTCCTATAACTCCGTAGTGAAGATCTGTTATCCCTGAGAAACCGTCGTAGTCTGAAAGTAACCCTAGCCCGAGTATCCTTGTCGCAGGTCAGTCTAACTCAAAAAGTTCCCTTCCTCCTATTACCAGTCTTCCCCCACCTCCTCCCCCTCCCCCCGTTCCTCGATCCACTATGGCCCATGTGAATGATAATATCAAGATCGTAATCTTTAAAGGAACTAGATCAGAGGATCCAGAGTAGTTTTGGTTCTTATGCAAAGCTGTTTGGACTGCTAAGAATATTATGGATCAAAATACAAGAAGAGCGTAGCTGGTCACCTTTTTTAGAGACTAATCTTTGACCTAGTTTATGAAGTTTTCCAATACTCAGAACTATGCCTTGGCTGATATTAAAAAAGCAATGATCAAAGAATTCAAGAAGCCTAAATAAGAGTCACAGTGTATAACTGAACTGAAAGAAATTCAGCAGAAGCGAGGTGAATCAGTTTGGGAATTTGATCAGAGGTTCAAGGTTTTTTTGGATCAAGTTAGTTTCACTATTGGACTAGAACAGCATAAAGAATGGTTCATTGCAGCACTATTGCCTCATATCAGGACTCCACTTATGCAACAGAAGGTTGCTGATCAACAAGAGGCATTGGAAATTGCCATGAAACTTGAAACAGCTCCTGTTGGAGATAATTCTATAATAGCCCAGATACAGGCATAGTTAGAAGAAATGGATTTGGAGCTTCGTGACATGAAAAAAGGGAAAACTATTCTAGAAGAGGTTTGGTGTACACAATTTAAGACAGAAGGTCATGACAAAGAAAAGTGTCATGCACTAAGAAATTATTTGAATACTGGTGCACCAAACCCATTTAACTCTAATGTCCTATATTGTGATATCTGTAGAACAACTGGCCAGCATCGACCTGAAGACTGCTATCTGTTGTAGAGATATGTTCAAGTACCTAAGAATCCCTACTGCAAGTTTTGTAAGTCAGTTGGACACAACGAAGACGAATGTCGCAGCTTTGACCTCATGAGAGAGCGAACCTATGATGCTTATAGGGTACAACCCGATGCATAAGGAAATGATGGATATGGTTACCATGGTAGTACATTAGGTTGAGGTAATTTCAGAGGTCGTGGCTGTGGTGGTATGCCTAGAAGAGGTCGAGGCTAGGTTGTTTGTTATAACTGTAATCAGGTAGGACATGTAGCTAGAGACTGCCAGAACCCAACTACGACATGTCGATATTGTAGAGCAGTCGATCATGTGATTGAGCAATGCCCACAGTTGATAGGCAAGATACAAGAAATAAATGGTGCTCCTACTCAGAATGTTCAGATGATTGCTGCAGAGAAAAGACCTGTCCTAGCCATTAACATTGTTACAAGGAGTGGACCTACGATGCAAGTGCAGAGTAAGGGGAAACAACCTGACGAGGCTTGGGTCCGCAAGACCCCAGAGAAAATTCCAGCCTTCGATGTTGGAAGAGAAAAAGGAGCATTTATGGAAGCTAAAAAAGACTTTGTTGATCCAAGAAAATCAGTAGCAACTACACAACAGCATTTATAGTTTCAAGAAGCTTCGCTGAATCAAGTAAGTACACTGACATCATTTCTACAGAGTTGTATGAAGCTATTAGGAAATCAGAATGCTTTGAATGAGCTACATAAAGTTATTGCATCTTGCAAACCTCAACGAAGCTTTGATAGAGGAAAAAATGTTAATAGAGTTAGAAGGACTGGAAGAGAAATGAGATTGCATGCTCAGATAGGAGATTATGACATGAATGATATCATTTTAGACCTGGGATCAGAAGTGAATGTCCTAACTAAGAAGAAATGGGAACAAATGGGAAAACCTACGCTTGAATGGTCCCCTATACAGCTAAGATTAGCCAATCAGCAGAAGATTGTGCCCTTGGGAAGATTCCCTAGTGTACCAGTGGACATTGATGGAGTTAGTACCTTTGTAGATTTTGAAGTCATTAAAATAATTAATGATAGCAACCCCTATCCAGCATTGCTAGGAATTGAATGGGAAATAGACAACTATGCAGTAATCAACCTTAAGAATAGACAGATGACTTTTGAAGGAAAAGGCTTGAGAGTCATAGTACCGTTGGACCCTTCTCAAGGAGAAAGGTACACAGAGCCAGTCAGAGATGAACATCAGGATTTTTTGGATCATATCTACAACATCACAACTAAAGAATATGACTATGTTAACCCTACTGCTGAAGGAATAATGGATTGGCAATGTGACAATTCTTGCATGACTGGTTTATATGAAGGCCTAGATAATTGGCAGAATCGACTTTATGAGCTACATGGACATCGATGTGCAAGAATTACCAAGTCTATCAGATGGGTTGGCTCACAAACAAAAATCTTACCTAATTTTGATGGCTTGACAGACCCAGAAGATTTTATTGTACAATTCTCAGAGCAAGTACCAGATTCACAGAAAATGAAGACTCTAGATTCAGTATTCAGAGCCACAGCTGCCAAATGGTGGAATGGTCATAAAAAGTATATTCATAGTTGAAGAGCTTGTCAAAATTTTCTTCGCTTGAGATTCATGGATCAACCTCAGGAGGTATGAAGAAAATTTAACGATAATACTAGCCCCCAGGAACATTTGGAGTATTGTTATGAAGCATGGAAGCATGTACCTTGTGAAGAATGGGTACATAGGTTTGTACACACTCTGGAACTTGTAGCAAAGAACTGGTATACGAAGGTGGAGCTTCACCATGGTACTGTAAGTTGAGTTAGCCTTGTTGATAGTTTTGTGCTCACATTTTCTATTAATGAGGTTTTCCCTGCTTTGGACGTAGCTATTAGGATGATCCATACTACGGTGTTTGATGATAAAGAAATAGCATAGTACCAACCTGATTGGAAGGAACAAGAAGCTAATGCAGTAGAATACTATAACCTCACCATTGATGAAGATGATGACCCTCGCAACATTAATATCCCTGAGACAGAAGGACATTGCAAAGTACATGGACCAACAGTCGAATCACCTGAAGTAACTCAGCCCTTGAAAACAAGGAAAGTAAAAATTGGAGCAGAAGAAATGCCTAAGTACACTACCATTGGAGATTATTGGGATGAAGAAATGGTAAGCAAAGTGACTGAACTCCTCCATGAGTATCAGGACTTATTTCCGATGAATTTCTCAGAAAATAAAGGTATCCTTGGTGATATAGGAGTGATAAAAATCTCTTTCAAAGCTGATGTGAAGCCTGTGAAGCAGCGCCCTTATAGGCTGAACCCTGAGTATAAAGAAAAAGTCAAGATGGAACTAGATAACATGCTCACTACAGGAATCATTGAGCCTGTCGAAGTGTCCGAATGGGTCAGCCCTATGGTGGTACAAGAAAAGAAGACCAAGGGAGAAATAAGAATCTGTGTTGACCTAAGGAAGCTGAATGATGCCTGTTTACATGATCCTTTTCCTACTCCCTTTACAGATGAAGTTTTAGACAATGTCGGAGGTCAAGAAGTGTATGCCGTCACTGATGGATTTTCAGGTTACCATCAGATCAGAATTGCTCCAGAGGATCTACATAAAACAACCTTCGCTATAGAAATGGGATCTTTTTAGTATACTGTAATGCCTTTTGGATTAAGGAATACACCTGCTATGTTTTCCAAAGTAGTCATATCTGCATTTAAGGAATTTATTCATAAGTTCTTGGAAGTTTAATTTGATGATTGGAATATCTTTGGCTTACTGAAAGATCATATAGCCAGTTTAAGACTTATGCTGGACAAGTGTAGATGGCATCATATTTCATTTGAACCTGAAGAAGTGTATCTTTTGTGCACCTTTTGGAATTCTGCTAGGTCACATTGTATGCAAGCAAGGATTGATGGTGGATATTGCGAATATAGCCATTATTGTGAACTTGCCACCTCCGAAGTCTATTAGGAAACTTTGTACTACGCTTGGTCATACTGGATATTACAGGAAATTCATTAAAGGATATGCTCATATTACAGCCCCTATGGAAAATAAATTGAAGAAAGATATTAAGTTTGAATGGACACCTGAATGTCAGGAAATCTTGGATATTTTGAAAGAAAAGATGGTAATTGCCCCTATCTTAGTATTCCCTAACTGGAATAAGGAGTTTCATGTGCATGTCGATGCATCTTCCATTGCTTTAGGTGTAGTATTGGCTCAGTCAGGTGAAGGTAATATTGATCACCCTATTGCTTTTGCAAGTAGAAAATTGTCCACAGTAGAAAAGAATTATACTACGACAGAATGAGAAGGTCTAGTTATGGTTTATGCCTTGCAGAATTTTTGACATTATTTTTTAGGATCTCACTTCAAGATGTTCACTAACCATTCTGTTTTGAAGTATTTGGTTAACAAGCCTGTGTTAGGTGGAAGGATATGTAGATGGCTGATTTTGTTTCAGGAGTATGACTTTGAGATCATAGTTAAGCCAGGAAGACTTAACCTGGGGCCTGACCACTTGTCGAGGCTCAAGTCAGGAGAAGAACCCACTAGTTTGGATGAAGGTCTTCCTAATGCCCAGTTGTTTTCCATCCAGATGGTTGATGACTATTTTCAGGATATTGTTCAGTACTTGTCTACAGGTTTTGCATCCTCTGAGATGACAACACAGCAGAAGAAGCAGTTGGTGGTTAAGGTAGCTAACTTTACCTTGATAGCAGGACAACTGTATAAGATGGGACCAGATGAAATACTGCACAGATGTGTCCTGGAGCATGAAAAGCCATTGATTTTGGTTGAGGCACATTCTGGAGCAGCAGGAGGTCATTATGCAGGAAAAGATACGGCACAGAAGATTCTGATAGCGGGATTTTGGTGGCCTATGATTCATAAGGATGCAAGAGAGTATTTCCACAGCTGCGATATCTGTCATAGGATAGGAAAACCATCCAAGAGGGATGAGATTCCCCTGGCTCCACAGGTAACTTTACAAGCATTTGACAAATGGGCTATTGATTTTGTTGGACCAATCAATCCCCCTGCAAAGAAGTCTGGAGTAAGATACATTATTATAGCAACTGATTACCTTACTCATTGGGTCGAAGCTCAACCAGTCAAGGACTGTAGCACTGCTACAGCTGCGAAGTTCATATTTGATAATATCTTGTCGAGGTTTGGGTGTCCTAGAATTCTTATGAGTAATCAAGGATCACATTTTTTGAATAAGACTATTGAAGCATTGACTAAAGAATTTCAAGTATATTATCAGAAGAGTACTGCCTACCATCCTCAAGCAAATGGAACTGTTGAATCCTTTAACAAGATTCTTGAGCATGCTCTGACGAAGGTTTGCAATGTTAATAGAAATGATTGGGATCTTATAATTCCAGCAGTATTATGAGATTATAGAACCACTTGCAAGAAGTTGACAGGCCACACACCTTTTAGGCTGGTATATGGACAGGAAGCAGCTATGCCCATGGAGTACATTGTTCCTAGCCTCAAAATATCTTCCTTCACAGAGAGTGATGATACAGCTATGCTGAATGAAAGGTTGGCGAAGATACTGGAACTAGAAGAAGACAAATTCATCGCAGGTTTCCAGCAGAAAGTACAAAAAGCTAGAGAAAAAACATGGCATGATAGACACATTAAGAAGAAGCAGTTTTAGAATGGTGATCTTGTTCTCTTGTACGACAGTAAATTCATGAGGTTCCCAGGTATGTTCAAGACACATTGGAAAGGACCATACATAGTTCAGAAAGTTACCGATGGTGGTGCAGTTTAGTTAGCTAAATTGAATGGAGAAATGTTTCCCTCCATGGTGAATGGAAGTAGATTAAAGAAGTACAGGGACAAGCCTATACCCCCTGATCAGAAGTAATAGAAAGAAGAAGAGTCTCAGTACCAAGAACAGTTGCAATTGGGTACTAGACTATAATGAAGCTGTTCTTAGAGAACTTCAGCAGATTGTTGAAAAAGTTACGAAGTGTTGAAGGTCCATACTGTGTCGAAGGTCCTTATTGTGGCGAAGCTGAAGTTAGTGGTTGTGCCGAAGACGAAAGGTGTGTCAAAGCTTAAAATGTGACCGTTGGAAAAAAATCAGATTTGGCGGCGTCGATACGTTAACTGCATTAACTGCCTGTAATGATGAGATTTTGGTAAATCTAGCGCCGTTTGGACAAGATCTACAGCCGCTCTATCATAATTAGTGTTTTTAATGCACAATTATGGTATATTTGGTCGTTGGATTCTATAAGAAGACACCCAGGCCTGTGAATTTCGCATTACACATCTTTCTTGAGTTGAGTCCATGTCAGTTGATCGCGAAGTTTAGGAATTGTTGAGAGAATTCAGACAAAGGGGTCTGCAGAACCTTATGAGAAACCCACCTACATCTGCACCTCGTGAATAGAATCCCCTAGTGCCGAATTAGCCAATGTAGACACGATCAACCAGAAAGAAATTTAAGGCAGAATTTCCCTCTAAGCAGAACGAAGAAAGACACAAGCCATCAGGAAAGACACCAAAGGATCCCAAGATGAATCCTCCTAGTTGGGCAAAGCTCCCACCTGAAGGTTTTGAAGACTTTGGTGAGGATGAGAAAGTTGCATCGTAGCATCAACCATATCTTCCACCTATTCAACTAGGAATTCAGCCACCTCGGTGGATAGCCAAGTTCACATTACACACCCCTTCGCTGCCACAGGGTGTGCAGTTGGTCGAAACGATGATAGGAAAAATAGACCGGCTCAAGTACGTAGACCATGATACGAATGATCGTGGGAAATTTCCACAGTTCACACCTGGGAAATACTTGCACTCTGTCCATTATCCGGAGGCCATAACGACATTACTGGAAGTGAAACAATGGGATGCTGGCTTGGAGCAAGCTAGCTTATTGAAGATGCTAAATGTCCCCCACTTTGGTCGCAGCATGCAGGTGACCGTGGTGGTCAAGAAGCTATTGGCGTTGGTGCATGATGGGAACCTATGGATAGGAAGCCAAAAAATAGCTATTGATGGAGAACTGATTCATAGGATTATAGGCTTGCCGAAGGAAGGGCCTGATCCTGGGATTGAATTTGTGGGAAAACATGAAGATATGAAGCTAGCGCAGCACATGAAGGATCGCTTCGGCCTGACGAAAGGAAAGCGAGGGTATCAAACCTCGACAATTCGGCACCAAAAAATTCACTTCATGGCAGATCTCCTAGCATGCAAATTAATGCGGAAGTGCAGACCGAATTAAGTACCTGCCCCAATCGTCAGTATTGCTGCGAACTGTGCCGAAGGCTACAGTTACAAATGGGTAGAGTACATTGCTAGAGAATTCCTTGAAGATGTCTGCGATGCACAGGAGAAAGGTAGACCCTTTCATTACTCATGGTTGTTAGTGCTTATTGCACTGGTAGGCTGGAGAGAACCTACCGAGGCACAGTTTGTTGATGTGCCTCCGTAGATGCATGGCGCAGTGAGGTACGCATATCTTTGGGTTTCATAGGATAAATCCTTGCAATAGATGACGAACTATGTGTTCACCTTCTATGAGATGAACATCTCATATGAGATCCTGAAAACACCGCGGCTCAGTAATGAGCTATTCTCTCAGTATGCTGGAGTGGCCAACTTCAAGGATGACATGCACAATGTCTTCATCTAGGCCCGCGCAGATAACAAGCATACATGCTGGAAGTTTCCATATGTGGTGAACCAGGAAGACATCATCGCAGTAGTCCAGAAGTGGCCAGGTGAATGGATGAAGGACGCAGGAACAAGGCCCAACATACCAGTCCCCCCAGTGACATATGTGGGCGCAGGTCCTACTCAGCCGCCGCAGAGTGACCCACCAGAAGAAAGCGAAGAACAAAGTGAGTCGCATCAGAGAGAAGGTGACCAGGGTGGAGATGACGGAGCTAATGAGGAAGAAGAAGAATCGGCGAAGACCATATTAGACCCTAATCGCCGAGATAAGCACAAGTCTCCAGAAGAAAAGGAAGTCGCTAAGCCTCATCCCAGAAAGAAAGCTAAGGCGTCGAAGGGAAAGAATATCGTCGAAGAGCCCGCCGTGACGATGGAAGAGCTTGATCAAGCTCTGACGAAGTCCATAGAAGTATTATCCAGCAAGTGGGAATATTTTGCAGCTACACACCTTGATGCGCTCGCTAGCGTAGCTTAGCGAATTACAGAGATGAAGGAGTTAGAATAAAGATCAACAACTGGCACTGCAGCAAGCAGTGCCCCAGTAGGCACGCAGCTGGATACGAGACAATGGCCTACCAGAAACAACAGAGGACAAGTACCAAGTGCATCCCTCATAATAACTGATGCAACATCTCAATCGCAGATGAGCATGACAGTTGATATAGACTACACCAAGTTTTCTATGCCGGAGCTGCATCTTTGTCAATTGGCAATCATGAACAAGATCCACGAACGAGACAGCTACTCACAAATGCATCTAGAGAATACCACGAAGCAAATTGAGAGCCTCATAGTGTAGTTGGAAGAAGCTGAGTAGAAGAAGAGGGAAGCAGAAAGCAAGCAGGCTTCACTAGCACAAGTATTGGATGAGGCGTGTCGAAGTCTACCCGACTTCGACATGCAGGCTGAAGAAGAACCAGATCAAAGAATCGTCAAGCTGAAAGACTATGCACAATAGTCTCGAAGCGAGATAGAGAAGATGAAAGAAGAACATGAGGCTCAGATTGCAGAGCTTCAACTCCGCATCATTCCTGAGAGTCCACCAGAGGTCAGGGAACAACGTCGCAGATATATTCAGGCCTCAGCAATGAAGATCTCAGATCTTATGAGAAGTGCAGCAAAGATGCTAGATGAAAGCGTTGAGGCTTGGGAAAACTTGCAGGACAACCCAGAATTCTAAAAGTTGCAAGAAACTATCAAGCAGCGACAAACAGAGCTGGATGCAGTGAAAGCAGAAATTAAGACATTGCCCCCTATGCAGAAGATGCTTAAGGTGAAGCATAGCAATGATCTCTAGCAAGAAATTGAGTCTTGCAGAAGGAAAGAAACACTATTGGTAAAATATGTGCATCCCCTTCTTAACGAGGCCTTGGAGTTGAGCACTGCTGCGGACAACCAGCTCAAATTTTTGAAGGAGTATGATGCATTTGCAAGTAAAAGGCCAGTGAAGCATCTGCAACAACATTGTAGGAGATAGTCAAGAAGGAGCAAGCAGCCGAATATATCATACACAGCCTCAACAAGCAATTTACTATCTTTTCCAACAAGATTCTTCCCCCAGAAAAGCAGTAGAGTGTCCCGAGACGGGACACTGGTGAGTCTTAGGGGCCTATTGGGGCTTGGACCTTGAAGGTCCTTAATTTTGGCAACTCTGCGGTCTTGGTGCGAAGCTTGTAAGCGGAGTTGCGGTCCAAAATAGTCTTAGGGGCTTCGGGGTTGGGTCGAAGCCCCTCTTTTTGTAAATTTCCCATGGTTTAAGCCCATGGTTCAAGTCCATGGTTTAAGCCCATGGTATTGTAATAGTGCACTTGTATAAATAGGCACTTATGTAAAGGAGTAAAAAAAAAAGGGTTTTTGGTTATGATGATAATTTGATGCGAAGAAGCTAAGGCCCATTTTTAGGGTTGAGTTTAAGTCCCAGCTGAGTGCATGGATGACCTCTGCAGTTGAGTGCGCAGAGGGTTTTGGAAGGAAGGATCTGCAGCTGAGTGCGCAGATCAGAATTGTGTCGTTTGTAAAGTGTTGAATATAAACGCAGTTCTGTGGATGTAGCACCTACACTGGGGGTGAACCACGTATATCTTCTGTTGTGGTGGTTCTTTTATGTTGTTTTTGTTATGTTTTTATGCATTTAATAAGTAAATGAATGATAAAGTAAGATAAATTGCTAAGTACTAACTTCGCTGTGAATTTCCAGTCAAGGGTTAAGCAAGAAACTATCTGTTTATCTAAACTACGAAGTTATTTAAGTAAATGTCGAAGCTCTGTGTTGCATGATTATTCTTTGTTAAGGATAAAGGTACAGTAATATCCCTCTTTTGCCTATAGAAACCTGATTCTGCAGCATCCCATAGCTGTTTCGGGTGAGACTGCAACCTGTTCACAGGTTGTTACCGAAAGGGCCAACACTGTGGGTCTCTTTGTTGGTGCGAAGATAAGAGTATAAGAACCCGGGTCTGCCTTAAGCCCAACAAAGACAAGTCGATCATGATGGGAAACATCAAACATTCCAAATATCAAAATTTGGTTGTTGGAGATTCAAAAGTGTATTCCAAAGAAAATAAAAAGGTTAAGGATCCTCCTGATCAAAAGGGAGACAAGTTCAAGTCTCATGAGGAGTCCTCAAACTCCCAAAAGATGAAAGGTAAAGGTGAAATGAGTAAGTGCGCATACTATAGTAAGGGATTTCATCCAAATAGCTCTTTCATGAAGAAACAAATCAATATGTTGGCTCAACTTTTGTAAAAACACAACATCCCTCTTCCTGAAGGCACAAAGAAGAAGGAAGGAGGATCATGTTTCAAATACAAGGAAAGAGTTCATGCCCTAGTTACAAACACTGCAATATCTCCTTCCTTTATAATTGATTCTAGAGATTCAAGGCACATGGAAGGGAGGCCTTCTCCTCTCTTGATGATTCGAATGGTCTGAATATTTTGTTTGGAGATAAATCTGAAACTGAAAGTAAGGGAAAGGGTAGAATACATATTGACCATGGTTCCTTCAATAATGTTTTGTATGTCCCAGGTCTTGCCACTAATATCTTTTCAATCTATTAGATGATCCACACTTGGTCTCCTAAGAAGGTTGTATTTACTCCCAATGATGTTGAAATCTCTGAGATTTCAAATGGTAGATTCATTTCTAAAGGTTTTATGGATCAAAGTTTGAAAGTGTACAAGTTCTCACACTTCATCCCATTCTCAAACCCCTCTGCTTTCATCACTCATGCTAATGAAGTTATCAATATTTGGCATGATAGGTTTGGACATATAAATTACAAATACCTTTCATATTTTTGTGAAAAATATATGGTCATAGGGTTTCCCAAGATCAAGTTTTCCAAAGGAGTATGTCATGGTTGCATTGTATGATAACACCAAGAGCATAAGTATGAGAGAGTCAGTCATGAGAGAACCTCTACAACTCTTGAGCTTATACATAGTGGCATTGATGGTCCTTTACCTCATATGTCCATGATTTAATCTAAGTATGTCCTAACCTTCACAGATGAATTTTCCAGATATTGTTGGGTTTACTTCCTCAAGCACAAGTCTGAAGTTTTTGGCCTCTTCAAGGTTTTTAAAGCCTTAGTTGAGAACCAATATGGAATAAATATCAAGGTAATCAGATATAATAATGGTGGTGAGGTATTTCAAGTATTATTTTATTCAATATTGTGAGGATGCAGGTATTCCGATGCAACACTCCATTCCCTACACACCTTAGCAGAATGTTGTTGATGAGAGAAAGAATAGATCTCTCAAACAGATGGATGCTTGTATGATGAAGTCTAATAAATTTCCACCAAAATTTTGGGCTGAATCTATAAAATGTGCATCCTACATCCAGAATAGGGTACCTCATAATTATCTTGATGGAATCACTCCTTTCTAATCTTAGAGTCAAGATAAGGTGGATGTGTCTCATTTCAAGATTTTTGGCGTTAAGACTTGGGCTAGAATTCCAACATAAAAGAGGAAGGATTTGGAACCCCAAAGTAAATATTGACTATTTTTTGGGTATTATGAATATTCCAAAGGGTATATGATGATCAAAATGAGCACTCAAAGAGCCTTTATTGAAAGGAGTGTTCAGTTTGAAGAAGAGCCCATGCCCACAACATAAATTGGAGAGTCCTCTTCACCACTATCACCTCTGACTGTAAGTGAATAGGATGATAATTTTTATTATTCTTATATTTATGATAATTATGATTCAATTGCATATCCTAACACACCTACAAGGAAAAATTTGGAAGAAAATACCATTCATGCAGCTGGGGAACTAGTTGGGAATCCTAGTGATACTAGAACTAGATCTCAATTCGAGAGTGCCCTTTCTATCAAGGAACCTTTATTTGATGAGAAGTGTTATATAATGGTTGAATAATATTCACAAACATATGAATAATAATCAAAATATCCAATATGGAAAACATCCATGAAAGAGGAATACCATTCACTCTAGAAGAATGAGACATGGGAACTAGTCAATCTTCCACCAGGGAGAAACATAGTCAAGTGAAAATGGGTATTCAAGACAAAAAAAAATTATGGATATCCGTTGAAGTATAAGGAAATTTTAATGACCAAGGGACACTCCCAAATCCAACGCATTGAATGCAATGATACCTTTTCACCAGTGGAAAAGATGGACTCCATAAGACTAGTTTCGGCCATTGCAACTTCCAAGCAATGGGAGGTACATCACATGGATGTGAAGAGTGAATTTCTACATGAATATATCAAAGAAGATATATATATATATATGCAACATCCAAAAGTTTTTTTTACTAGTACATCTCTTGTGTGCAGGTTAAAGAAATCATTATATGGGCTAAAACAAGCTCCCACAGCTTGGTGTGCCAAGATTGATGGCTTTCTGCTATCACAGAACTATTGTAGATGTAAGTCTGATCCAAATGTATATTTGAATCAGATTCATGGTTAAATTGTAATTATTTTTTTGTATGTGTATGAAATTTTTATCATATTAAGTTCAATGAAAGAAATTTCCTCCTTGAAGGGTGCAATGAGCCATGCTTTCTTCGTGACTGATTTGGGATTGTTGAGCCAATTTTTGGGGATTGATATTTCTCAATTAGATCTTGGATTCAAGGTAAATCAGTCAAAGTATGCTTCAGACCTACTGAAAAAGTTCACCATGAAGGATTTCAATCCAAGCAAGACACCTTTCCTTTCAGGATTTAAGCTTGAAGAAGCACATTCCACTCCATTGGTAAACAACACACTGTATAAGCAACTGGTTGGTTGTATTATTTATTTGACTCATAATAAACCTGATATATATTATGTAGTGAGTGTGGCATATCAACACATGGAAAATCCTCAAGAAATACATTCTAGGGAAACAAAAAGAATCTTACACTTTGTGCAGGGAACAAGGACACATGGGATTCATTATGTTGCAAAATATGACCTAGAGTTAGTTGGTTTTACTGATTCTAATTGGGTAGGTGATAACAATGATAGAAAATAAACTTATGGATATGTGTTTATGATTTCATATGGAAAAATCATATTTTCATGTAAAAATAAAAGTTCCATTTCACTTTCATCTATATAGGAAGAATACAGAGGAGATGTGAATGCAACTACTCAATGTTTGTGGTTTCAGGTTATACTTGGAGAGTTTGGGATTGAAACTAAAACTTCTACAATCATCTGTTGTGACAAACAAATTACCATTCAAATATAAACTGATCTAGTATAGAGTAAGAAAACAAAAAACATAGAGATCCATATGCACTACATTAGAGGGCTTGTGCATTGTGGGATAATTGCTTTGCACTATTGCGCATCATCTGAGCAAGTTGCAGACATCTTCACCAAGGAGTTTTCATAGAATCCTTTCAAACATATCAAATGAATACTGGGGATAGATGATAATATGGTGAATACTTATTAAATACAATATTTCACAAAAAATTGTTCATGTCCATGTTTAAGGGAGGATTTCCCCTTTGTGGTTTTGCCTCTTTCCTTGTTTTGTATGGACAAGCAGTATGTAAAGGGAGACTAAGCCTTGTTTCTAGGCCCTATATCTCTGATATATTTCTGATATTTTACATAATTCAGGACTAACAGGGGGTGTTAGAATAATCAAAACCCATTCCCATACTTAGGATATAATATTTAATCATTTTTTGTTAAGTTCCTAGGTCCTACACTAGCTAATTGGGATCCACTTGCTTCCTTATAGTCAAACTTGCCAAAACTTCCTACATGAGCTATTTGGAAAGATTCTGGATAAAATTATGACATCCCATCAGAATTCCCAGTTTAGTAAGTGCGCATTCCCACCTTATCCATAATTACACTGCTTTTCAACCACTTTTAAGAAAAAAGGTAATGCTAGTCTTAAAGAAACTGCCTTGTTTTTGTACATCTCATCCTCCTTGTTTTTCTCTTCCAAAATCATGAATCTATCCACTTTCCTTCACTGATCATCCTATACAGTTTATTCAACCTAGTCATGACCTTCTTGACATATTAGAAAAGTGTTTTATGCACCTATGGTGGGATTTTGAATTTTTAGTAAGCATGCTTTTGTGCTGATTTGAATAGCATCCTTATGCATACGAATATATGATGTAATAATATATTTAGACATCCTATTTTGTCATATTTTTGGATGAGATAAACTTAGTCAATAAAATTTTGTATTATGCTCCATTTACAGTCTCCACTTTGAGTTAATCTAGGCATGTTTTACAAGTAATTTTGTGAGTTCAATTGATCTAAGGTTGGGCTTAATTTCCACATCATATACCAGAATTTTTTTTTGATTTGACCCACCCTTTCACATTTGAGGGCTATATATTGAGCCATTGTGAAGCATTAGAGAAGGAGAAACTTTGAGAGTAAGGAGACTATAGAAAAAATTTTCCCCATTTCCATAGACTTGAGCCTGCATCCCTTTGTCCTTGTTGATAGAACCATTTGCATTAATATCCCAAACTCTCCATTTCCTTTGTGAGATTTACTTCCTATAAAGGATTGAAGTGGTGGAGGCCCATGTGGAGGGACTTATTTTCTCAGTTCCGATGAGGTGCCGACATAGGTTTTCACATTGTATATCTATCTTTACATTAATAGAAATATCCATTTCTCATCCAGATTTCATGTGCAATTGTTTATATTTGTATCCATGGGTATAGTTTATTTATTATACATGTTTAAATGGATTATGATAGATTGAATACTAATGATATATATTTGTTGTTGATGGAAAATTGTAGGGACAAATATTTGATCTCGATTTCAAAGGTGGTCTTATTCAAACATCCGGTTGAGATACACTTTCTATCCCTTAGTTGTTAGTTTCTTTAATTTATCTAGAATATTTGAGAATGGATGTGATTTTTGATGTCATACTGTCAGTTGTGGTCCACCCCAACCCATAGGAATATTTTCTTTGTAACAACTTATAGTTCATGGATTTAGAAATAATATAGCTAGATAAATAGATAACTATACCCTATTGAATGTTTATAGGATACCTAGACTCATGTGACTATGGTACACAAGTGAAGTTTTTAATCTAGATATCGTTAACTTTCTAGATTGTTTTGTATGATTCTTGTTGAGTACATCAACAAAATTAATAGTGCACGTATAATGACTTTATTATGGTAAAGAGTAGTAGACTATATGTATCAAAAATATTCTTTTGGATAATTTGTTAATAACTTTGTCAAAATAAAAATTATGACTAAAACCCTAAGTTGTTATGTAAAATCCCAAGTGTAAATATTCAAAACTAGGACTAGAAAAATGCATGCCACAGTCCGTACAAATGTCAATAATTGAAACTAAGACCATGGGGTTGAATATAGATATATTTTTGAAAAAAAATTATTTTATATTCTCGATATCTTGTTTCATTCTCCCACAATTAATTTCACAAAGGGACAATTTTTCTATTATGAACCCAATTTAACCTAGTTCACAAAAATGCCTGCCTACCCCTCATTGTTGGGTCTTTTTTGGTGATTTAATTTGGAAATGGCGTGTTCTAGTATTTCAACCTTCTAGTACATTTGGTTCTTCCATTTGGGTTTAAAAAGTTATTGGCATGTAAAAACAATTCATGGTTGTTTTATTCACAAAATGTCCACCCACATTAATAAAAATGCAAGGCAAACCCTCCATTTAAATGATTATAGTTCATGGATTTGGAAATAGGATATATAGATATATAGATAATAATACCCTATTGAATGTTTATATGATGCTTAGATTCATGTTCCTACAGTACACAAGGGAAGTTTTCAATTTGCATATCATTAACTTTCTATATTTTTTGTATGATTTTGTTGAGTACATTGATATACTTAAGAGTGCACATATCATGAATTTATTATGTTAAATATTAGAATACTATATGTATCAAACATATTCTTTTGCATAATTTGTCACTAAATTGGTCAAACTAAAAAATTCAGACTAAAACCCTAAGTTGTTACGTAAAATCCTAAGTGTAAATATTCAAAATTGGGCCTATAAAAAAGCATGCCATAGTTCATATAGATGTCAGTAATTGAAACTGAGACCATGGGGTTGAATCTAGATATATTGTTCACAAAAATCTCTTTTAGATTTCCAATATCATGTTTCATTTTCCCATAGTTAATATCATAAAGTGGCAACTTTTATGTTTTGAACCCAATTTAACCCAGTTCACAAAAATGTCCACCTAGATGTTGATATTGTATGTGACAATATAATGAAGAAAAAATATAATCATAATCATAATCATCATCAGTACATTCAAGTTTGTTGTCATTTATCTCTTGAGAAATTGTTCCTCATAACCTTGAGTATTACTAGTCCATGAAGGCATATGATGAGGATTTAGACATTAATCTATGATGTATTCCAAGTTCCAAACTATATATGGCATATCTTTACAAGTTAATGTATTGAACGCCCCAAATGAACTAGTGTGATATATATTTTTTTCCAATTACAACTATAAACATATGTTACTCATCATAAGGGTTACAAGTCATAGTGGTTATGGCTCAATATGTGTAATGGGTTAATGTGTTTAGGATAATATTTTTTAGAGGTAAAAGTGTGTTGTGGGACAATTGTGTAAGGGGTCATACTATGTCTAGGATCATAATTATGACACCATAGTGGTTAACAATTAAGGTGTGTGAAGGGTTGTAAGGTAGGTTGAGATCAAAATAATCAAAGGTAAATGTATGTTAAGGATTATGGTGTGTCAAGGTCAAAATAGTTCATTAAAGTATGTTAATGGGTTATTGTGTTAGCCATGATAGTGTGTTTGAGCTCATAGTGGTCATGGATTACAACATACTAGAGTTTTATAAGTTTGTTTGGGGATAAAGTGTTTGAAGGGGTTATTATGTCAAGGATCATAGTGGATGGAGGTAAATGTGTGTCTAGGGTCATAAGGTTAAGGATCATGGTGTTCTATTGTTAATATTACAATCATGAACATATTATATTGGTCCTTCTATATGTATATATAGTTCCCTATACCTATTATTTTTTATCTTTTTAAGTTAAAATTACCAGGGTAGTAAGTACTATATCTAGGGAAAACAACCTAGTAAGCTTCCATGTGACATTGTGTGTTCAAGGGAATTGTGGACATTGGCTACAATGTATTAATGTTTTAGTTTTTCTGTAGTTAAAATGTGTTAAGGGAATATTATTCATGGCTCATAAGAACTAGGTGTCATAGTAGTTAGGGTGTTAGCAGTCTTGGGGTCAAATATTATGGTGAACCATTTTGTTAGGGGTGATAAGGATTAGGGATCATGGCCCATGGTTAGGGTTTAAGGTGTCCTAGTGGTTTAGGGTGTAAGGAATCATAGTGTATTTACAATCAAAATGGATAGGTATTATATTTTATTATGGTGTTAGTATGTTTGGTTTTAAAGTGTGTTAACAGACAATTTTGTTAAGGGTAATCCAACATCTATGTTCATAATGGTTAAGATTGAAGGTGTGTGAATGGTTAACATATTTATAATTTTGATTACAAACACACATATAATTTTAAACACAAATATATACATAAATAATAAAAAACAATACATAAAAAACAAACAAACAAATTTAGCTCAAATTTCAAATTATCGCATGCGACCACTCATCTTCCTCTACAACGTATCGTCGATTGGTGGAATGTTGAAATGCATGTGGAGTATCCATGAATTATGGTATGTCATATTAGTGAGTCATGATATTTACCTCACCTTTCAAACTCTCACTCCCATGCTTCTTCCTCTACAACATCCCATCATGTGCTCGTATCAGTGACTAGTTATTTGAGCAAGCTGCTTAAAGGAAGATATTGATCACTACATATATCCATCCATCATTCCTTTCCCATCGAACCAAAGGGCTTGTGATTTCCATTTACCTCATCTTTGGGTGCGAGATGGGAGAAACAAACAAGCAATATTGATGGATTAAGAACAAACAACTTAGCCATTGAGGATTTGAGACAACTGGATACCCAATGAGAAAGAAGTGGGAGAGGTGATAGGGACCAATGTATACTGAGGAGAGAAGAGTTGTATTGGAGAAAGGGAGAGGAATTCCAAGTAGAGAAACTGTAAGAGGAGAAAATTCCTCCCAAATATGTGAGTACTAATCCCTCACAAAGTCACTTCACATCAATGAAAATATTCGAGACATTAGAAGGGTGGAGTCCTAACATCAATGAACATACTCCAACATCAATGCAAAATAATGACTACACTCACTCATAACATGGAGTATTCTCTCAAAATATTAATCCTCACCATGATCCTCTCAAAGAATCTCTACACTAGCTCTCCACAAGCTCTCAAACAATGCTCTCTTCAATGGATTTCTCTCCATAATCAAGTCCCTCTTTCTCCACAATTGCATGGGTTTATATAGCTTGGTTTTCCCATGGAAACATCAAACACATGAACCCCGAAATTAGACCCTTACCAACTTGGTTACAACTTCCTTTTACGAGTAATATGTCCAGTTTCCAACTTTAACCCAACATTAAAATTTGTTGCCAAAACATAGATTAATGGTTTCACATATAGTTACTCCCACTATCCCATTACAAAAAAAAAAATCTTGTTGGTTTTTCAAATTTAACCCAACATTAAAATTTGTTACCAAAACATAGCTTAGTAGTTTCACATATAGTTACTCCCACTATCCCATTACAACAAACAACATGTTGGTTTTACAACTTTAACCCAACATTAAAATTTGTTTCCAAAACATAGCTTAGTGGTTTCACATATAGTTACTCTCAGTAGCCAATTACAACAAACAACATTTGTTGGATTTACATTTTAGGATAAATTTTTAAGAAGGGCCATAACAATAACCCACTTTTAAGCCAACCATAAATGATATGGTCATAATCCCATAACCACCTCCATGTTTATCTCATTCGTTGGCATATCCAAAGTTTAAATGTCATGTGGTTATGCAACTCTACTTTTTGGGCTCCAATCCCAATTTAAATCACTTAATATAAGGTGGATCCGAATCCCATGTGATATAAACCATAACCTTCATGTAACTGGTGGTGCCTCCACCAAGTTTGTATGGTTATAACAAATAAACCATTACTTTTCAAATACCACATGGTTTATATTTTAAAACCCACTTTATAATTCTTAGCAAGTTGTTTTTCACACTTGAAAGTGTTGCGCCTTGAACTTAATTTTTATGTCAAGGATCTCCCAGAATCAAACATAGGTCCACTCATTCATTACATAGGAACTCAACAAGAGAAAACATGTCATTTACAGGAATTAAACCTGGGTGGAGAGGGTAAAATTCATTCCTCCCAACCACCCAAGCTACAACCAATGGATATTCGAGTTGTCATGATAACCACCATGGCATTTAAAACAAATAATAAAACCCACTTTCATGTAGTTAGTATTTACCCAATTTGTTTATGGAGCATGTGCACCAAAGGTTGAAAGTGCATACGTTGGTGTTGGGGGCGCTTACCATTTTAGCCATGCTCCAAAGTTGGGGGTTCGTCTAAGCCTTCCCTCCACATTTGGTAGGGTTGATCGAACCCCTGTCCCCAACATAGCTTGAAACCAAAATAAAATAAAAGTATTTTCACACCCTTTATAAGTATTATTTGTAGCGCTATTGGTAAAGGGATTTTCTTATAGGATTGAAATCGTGAGTTCATTCCTTGTTGGTCCTATAAACAATTTTTTGGAAACAACAACACAATTTCCAACCAATTGGGGCAATGCCAGATGTCATGATTATATTTTTCCATGTCTATGCCCAATCACCTTCCAATTGTACTGCCACATAATCGCCTAATTGTTGATTGTACATGCCTCATGGTGCCATGTGCGACTTCCAACTCATCAACTGTGGGTCCCACCTACCACATCAACTTTCTCACCATTCTACCACGTGGTCATATGTGGGTCCCATTGCAACCTTCTTTTTGTTGTTTCACAAAACCTTCAACAACCTATAACTTTCACATATGGTCTCCATTTGACGAGTCGTTCATGCCATTGGAATTGGCTCGACAAAACCTACCTAATGGTGTTGTTTTGTGCAATATTTAAAGACTTTGATTTTTTGAGCTTTTCTACAGCCACCTAGATCATATGAATACACACAACTAATGTAAAACTTTCAAATTTGGACAACAAATTCATTATGGAGTAAGATATGGAACTTGGACTATTGGTCCAATAAGTATATTGGGATGGAAACAAAATCTCACATGGCATAATATTTGTAAATGAGTTTTTGGACCATCTTATTGCTCCATGTGTCTAGGTGACTCTAAAATGATTGATCATCTTTTCACTACTTCCAGATATTCTCAATTCTTATAGCATTTGTGGACAATGGTGGCAAGAGTTGTAATTTGTTTCAAGTCATGGCACAATGCTATGGAGAATTGACTCCCTTTATGCATAATTATTTTTTATGGAAATACCCATTGGTTGACAATGGTGGTGATGGATACTAATTGCAATAATCACACTTATAGTTGGATCATTCTTTCATTGATGGATCATTGTCTATATAATTTTATTTATGCATAATTATTTTAATCTCATATATATTATCTCAATGCAATATTGAAATTCATATTTAGAGGCTTATGAATACAATCAAGATTCAACTTTACATAACATTTCTACCGTAACTTACATAATGTAATTTACCTATCCTACATAACCTAAATACTTGATCAATATTGATTTATAAGGGCTACCCTAACTTACCTAACCTACATAACTTAATATACAATATCGGTGATAAACCTAGGAGGACTTTTATTGGACAATTTCCAAAAATAAGGTTCTTCTCATTAACATGTAGGTAATTTTTGCATTAAAGGGTAAATTATTGAAAACACTATTTCATGAGAAACTTTGTTGGATTTTAATGGCCACCCTTTCTTTGAATTCAACATTCTTGAAAAACTAAGATAAGCTTCAAGATAGGAATCCATCCTACTCTTGAGCTATTTCTATCAATGATAAATGCAAATGAATAAATACGACCATAGCCAATCAATTTACCAATGAAATGCAAAGGCAACCACTGAATTTTTCTTAGCAATCCAAGCCCAAAACATTGAAGCTTTTATCCCATGGTGTAGGTAGAACCAAACATGTATTTGTCATATTTTTCTTCCTTGAGCGATGGAAGTTTAGGAATACTATAGGAAGGTGAGTCATCTAGTAAGTCTAAAAGAGGGAGATCGAATAGATGTCAAAATATTAGAAGAAAATCCCATAAACACATGGAAATTTTATTGCTAAGGGGGGTCATTTTCTACTACTGATGATACCATAGGTGACATAGAAGTTCCCTTGATGTACATGAATCTAGTGAAACAATGGGTATCCAAGGATCTTCCTCTAATAAACACATATTTTTGTGTGAATGAGAGAATATTTTGGATTGCACCATTGTCATTACATGGTTTGGGGTTGTTTTGCATGGATAACATAAATGTTGGTTATGACATATGTATTGAATTTATGGATTATGTTGAAACCCATTACAATTATAGAGATTGGATGTGAATGGTCTAGCATACACAAAGTATGAACAAATATGGACTGCATGCAAATTATTTACAACTAAAAGAAAATGATCAAAATAAAAGAGAGACTAAGTATATTAACAGAAGGGAAAAAACAACCAGGAATATTGTAGGGTTTATAAACATTACACAACCTATGTCTACAAATAAGCAACCCAGTTTCATATTTGAGGGGAATGAAGGAAACCATGTTTTTGTATGTGCCATAAAATCAATAGGTGTAGGGGAAGAGTTGTTGATCAATTACAATTTGAATTGAAAGGGTTCAAATGTTATTACAATGGGAGTGGTACACATAATATTTTACCCAACCTTTAATTAATGAATCCAATATCTTATGTTTTTTAGTGATTCTATTGTTATAATTTCAGTAATGTTTTCTATATTTTTGTCACTTGGTAGTGATAAGGGAAAGTCCCTCGTAGTTGATTAGAGGAGTACACCATCCTCGAGGCTACATGTATACCTCATTGTAATTGTACAAATATAATATGAATAATAAGTTTTTATATTATGTTTTTTTTGTGATTATATAGGTTCCATTTCCATAGTATTTTCTATATTTATGTTGTAGGGTGTTGATAAGAGAAAGTCCCCCATTGTTGATTAGATGACACCAAACTTGGTCATTGGAATTGTACAAATTAAATATGAACAACATGTTTTTTATTATTATGTTTATTTGTTAGTATATTGGTTTAAATTCAATAATGTTTTCTATATTTTTGTCAC